>CATIWQ010514337.1:0-23779 GCA_949673415.1 Euphorbia schlechtendalii
TATATATATATATATATATATATATATATATATATATATATATATATATATATATATATATATATACCCTGAAGTTGGGTTAGAAAATCCGATGTCACCCTGAACTTTCAAAAGGACCAGTTTTTGCCCTTAACTTGGTAAAAATGACCAGTTACCCCCCTTAACTTGGCAAAAATGTACCAGTTTGCTCTTTCAATGCCACGTGTCAACTTCTAGTTAAAGAGGGAAAAATTAGAAAAATTACATCTTTGAAAAGTTAAACCAATCACATTCTGACACGTGGCATTGAGGGGCTAACTGGTGTATTTTTGCCAAGTTAAAGGGGGTAACTTTTCCTTTTTGCCAAGTTGAGGGGGGTAACTGGTCCTTTTGAAAGTTGAGGGTGACATCGGGTTTTCTTAGCCAACTTCAAGGGGGTCTTGATGTATTAGGCCTATATTTTAAAAGGTCATCATGATAAATTATATATTTTATGTTGAATTGTAATTATTCAAAATTAGATAATAAAAAAAGGAAAAATAATTTTATAAATAGCCTCCTCATCCTTAAATCTTATTATGACCTCGTTTGTATCCAAGAAAATATTATGCGAGACAATATTTTTTGACGTTTGTTTGATGTGGAAAATAAGACAAAGGAAAATATTATAAAAGTCAACATGAAATGTAGTGTAAATGAAGAAAAATGATTTCTTATAAAAAAGATGGAAAAAAATTTTCTACTTCATCTCCACTACTATTACTACCACCATTTCTTCCACCTACACCAACACATCCATCACTTCCTCCACCCTGCTACCGCCACCATCACTAGTTCTTCCACTCTCCATCGCCATCACCACCACCTCTACCCGGACACCACATCACTTCCTCCACCACCACCTCCACTGTGGATCCGGATCCATTTTTTAGGGTCTGGATCTTAATTTTATAGATCCGTCGGATCCGGGTCCAGGAAAACGGATACAGATCTGGGTTCGGATTTTACAATGAAACCTAGATCCGTAATTAAAGATTAATTGTACTTTTTTATTTATTAATTACACCGAAAATATTGGATAATTAATATTATTTGAGATCCACGTAAATCCAATTGCATGAACATAATTAAATGAGCATGTAAACTATTTAAAATAAGGTGAAATGTACAAGTATGGAAGTTGAAACTAAGAATTTAATGTTAATTACATGGACCCGTTTTAGATCCGTTTATGGACCCGGATCAGTTGGATCTGGATGTGGATCTTAAAATTATGGATCCAACGGATCCGGGTCCAATATATTCAAACAGATTCGGACCGGGTCCAAGCTGGACCCAGTCTGGATCCGGCCCGTTACCATCTCTAACCTCCACATAGACATCACATCACATCACTTCTTCCACCACCACCACCAACACATCCACCTCTCCCACCACATTGTTATCGTCACCATCACCACCACCACCACCACCACCTCCACCTCCACCCCGCTACCGCCATCGTCATAGACACCACCACTTATTCTACCAATAATACCACCACCACTTCTATCGTTATCACCACATTCACCTCTTGCATCTATTTTTATATTAAAATTTAATATAATTTATTATTTAAATAATAATTATTATGTTATATTTCACATATTTCACAATGCATACATACATACATATACATATATATAAACACACACACATATATATATATACATATATACATATACATATATACATATATACATATACATATATACATATGTATACATATGTGTATATATATATATGTATATATGTTTATATGTATATCTATATATGTATATGTATATATATACATATATATATATATATACATATATGTATGTATATATATATGTACATACATATACATATATGTATATATATATATACATACGTATACATATATGTACGTATACATATATGTATGTATATGTATATATGTACATATATGTGTGTGCGCGCGCGCGCTCGCGCGCGCACACACACACACACACACATATATATATATATGTGTGTGTGTGTGTCTATATATATCTGTGTGTGTACATATATATATATGTGTGTACATATATATGTGTGTCTACACATATATATATATGTGTGTGTATATATATATATATATACATATATAAGTTAAACTATGATATTGTATATTTAAATTTGTGGTTGGAAAATATTTTTCAAAATTGTAAACAAATATCAAAAAATATTTTAGAATGATGTAACTAAACATAGGAAAATATTTTATTTTTATGCATAATATTCTTTCACAAAATATTTTTCTTTACACATTATTTCCGGCAAACAAACGAGTACTGATTCTATTTTCTATTTAATTGTCCATTTATGAGAGATCAAATAGATAATACTTAAAAGTAACCAAGACACATCATTTTGAAAGGAGGTGAATTTGTGACATAATGAAATTAATGAAAAATAAATAGTATTTACATTATACTTTTTTAAGTTTATCTTTATTACTATAATTTATATTTTGAATTTATTTAATATATTTAAAAATAACAAAAATAAAAACAAACAAATACAAATTTGAAATCATCATCTACACCCTATCATTCTCTACTTAGATCCTAGAGGCTGTTGCCACTCGACCAGCGTAGCAATTTGTTGTAATTAATTTTATATTCTTATTAAAAAAAGGATGTTACGTCGTTGTTGGGCTCTTAATCCAACCACCGTTTGCCGTCTTCCTTCCTTAGCTGTTCTTTACTGTTCAATAGGTCCCATGCTTACAATTTTCCATTATTCTATTTTATTTCCTTTTCTTTTCATTTCCCACTACTACAATACTACTGCATCCATCTCCCGTTTAAACCCATTGATTTTGCATTAACAATATTCTTGTTTCCACAATAAAATAAACCTCTCGCAATATGGATATTTGAAGTCTCCTAAATCGTGTAATTTTGATCATCAAATACTAATAAGTCAACCAAATCAGTTCTTAAAGTGATCAAATTGATTTTAGAGTCTAAGTTGCACTAATTTTAGAGTGAAAGAGTTTTTAGACTTAACTTATTCACCTTGTTCCTTGTATTCTCAACATTTTGGAATTACAAAATTAGTATCTAGTATTAGGTCCCATATATTTGGGTCTTTTTATAAGTAATTGCTATGTAATAATCATTTGTATGTGTGATTGCAAAGGAAAAAGAAAAGACTGATTTGGAATACTCATTTTAATTTATTATTTGATACTATATATATATATATATATATATATATATATATATATATATATATATAGAGGTTTGGTACGTTTAAATATTTATTTACATAATTTTTTTATTATATTATTTTGTTTTTTACAAAATTTTCACTATTTTTCTCTTTATGGAAAAAAAAGTTGTAATTAATTTGTAAAAACAATACGCTCATGCAAAAACCTTTCTAATTGTTCTGAATTTATAGCAAATCATATCTCAAATATCCAAAAATGGATCAAATTTGTATTATAAAAAATATGTAATATGCCAAAGCAAGAAGCTTTGTAGTCCACGATTTTGTACACTGCCGGGATGATTTAATGTTTTTCTACTCTCCATAATAGTATAAAATGATTTTAAAAAAATGTGCTACATTTCTTGTCCTCACTCACTACTGTACAATATGGAAATAAAATTCATAGTAATTAATAATAATAAACGCATTTTCTCTATCTTATCCTTTCTTCTGAGATCTTTCTTTCTTTGTTTCTCTGGACTGGAGAGAGGCGCAGTAGTTTGATTTTTCAACTCCTTTCTCTGCATCTTTTTCTTCTTCAGTAATTGTTTGGCTAAAAAGAGAGATGCCTGCTTGGTGGGGGAAAAAATCGTCCAAGAATAAAGAAGACAAGCATCAACTGCAAAGCTCTCCTGATCCTAACAACAACAAGACCAAGACTAGCACCAAGAGTTTCGATGACTTCGTTTTAGCTCGGAATTCTCCACGAGTCAGCAAGGATTTCGCATGTGCCTCTTCTGGTTTTTCTGGTTTTGATTCCGATTCGGTCGAAAAGAGATGCCTTCCACTTCCTACTCCTTCTGACCATGGGATCTCTTCTGTTGCGGTGGGATCTGGTTCTGCGTCCGCTTCTGTGTCCAGTGTTAGCTCTTCTGGCTCATCCGGTGAAGATCATCCGATTGCCAATGATCATCTCAGTAGTTTGTTTGGTGGTTACAGGTTAGCTTTTGTTATTTCTTCTTTTGCTCATACTAGTCATGTGGTTCTGTTTTTCAGTTTGTTATATTGTGAGTTTGTCAATTGGCACTTCGATTTCAAGGAACTACTTTGAATTTATAATCAATTTATTAGGGTTTCATAGGGTAACTCCGCAATTGGTTACCTTTCTATAAGTTGGTTTCGGAACCCTCCTTTTAAAATGAATTCTCTTAAAGTGGAATGATTTTGTGGGAATTTTGTTGAAAGTCGTAAAAGAAACGCTTTTAACTCAGTTAGCAATGGAATTCATACATAATAACTGTATTTTTTCAACCCTTCCGTGTTTGGAAGGAACAATTAATTTTAGTAACTCCTACTTTTGCTCGTTATTAAAATTTGCATGTTATGTGAGAAATGAAAATCAGGACAAAGCTAGCACGATTGTGTAATTCAATTGAGAGGGTATAATGGAAGACACTGTAAAGTTAAATTCGCAATTCAACTTCTTTACAATAGAAATGTTTTCTAAACATAAGAAACGATTTTGCTTAATGAAAACTCGAAAGCCATAAACTTTCTGTATAATATCATTTTAATTTGATCAAAGCTACACTAGGTAACTCTGGATTCTTATATGCAGTTGTCTGCACTAAAACTTCAAATAAATATACATAATACATGTTTCATGGATTGTCAAGTTTCACTTGCTAATTCAAATTCATGACATCTGTTGATGACAGAGGAAACAGTGACTTGAGATTCAATACAGGTTCGAGAAGCCCTGGACCAAGGTCAAGAAGTCCAGGACCAGGTTCAAGAAGCCCTGGTCCTGGATCCAGAAGTTCAGGTCCTGCATCTAGAGGGGCCAGCAGACCGGCATCACCCCTTCATCCATTCTTGGGAGGCATGAGTATGGAGTCTCCAACAGGAAGGCTGGAAGATGGGAAGAACCAATGCCATCCATTGCCTCTTCCTCCTAGTTCTCCTACCAGCCCTTCTTCTTCCTTGCCTGGCCCACGTAGTCCTGTACTTCCTGAAAGCACAGTAGTTCCAATGTCAAAATGGAAGAAAGGAAAGCTCCTTGGAAGGGGAACTTTTGGACATGTTTTTCTTGGATTTAACAGGTAACAGCAATTATTCTTGATTTACCTAATTATCTTTTGTAGTCTTGAGTTTGTCACAGTTTCCTTCAACTTTTTCCTTGCCAATCATCTGAGGAGATCATGGCTTTATATGGTTGATTACATTCTACCTGGGGGTTCTATTTTTCTGTGTCAAAGAACTATCAGCATTTCATTGACAAACAGTTTGTTTGTAATATTATGCGATCATTGGCAAAAGTTTGCATTTATCATTGATGTTGCACATAATTTACAAATGTATTATGTATTGCATCCTTCTAAGTATTGCAACTTAAACAGCGAGAGTGGCCAGATGTGTGCCATAAAAGAGGTCCGAGTTGTTTCTGATGACCAGACGTCAAAAGAATGTCTAAAGCAACTGAACCAGGTAATTTATTTTACAGTATTAATTTGAATGTATCTTACAAGTGCAAAAAATATAATTCTCAAGCTATGTAGGCAGCTGATTATTATGCTTTCTTTTGATTGCTGACAGGAAATAAATCTGCTTAGTCAGCTTCAACATTCAAACATTGTCCGATACTATGGAAGCGAACTAGTATGATTTCCTTAATCTTCAATGTGACGATATTACAGATATTGAAATCTGTTTCTTGACAATATATGTAAATTGGGTTGATTTTATTATTTTTAAGATTGGCCTTCTTCGATAAAATGCGATATTTTTTCGTTTCGTCAGAGTGACGAAACACTTTCAGTTTACTTGGAGTTTGTATCTGGTGGCTCAATACATAAATTGCTCCAAGAATATGGTGCCTTTAAGGAGCCGGTGATCCAAAGTTATACTAGGCAAATACTTTCTGGCCTTGCTTATTTACATGGAGGAAATACCGTGCACAGGTAGTTTGGTATTGATGTTTTTCATGGCTACTAAATTATTGCATCTCAGATCCTGTTTTGTCAATCTTATGCTATGTATTCCCTTGCAGAGACATCAAAGGAGCAAACATATTAGTGGACCCCAATGGTGAAATCAAGTTGGCTGACTTTGGCATGGCTAAACATGTATGTCTCCTTTTGAACCTTTAGTTTTTTGCTCTGTCAGATTCTTGCAAAAAAGTAGAAAAGGATCCAATTGCTTGAAACTTCTGAAGATGGGATGATATTGTACTTAAACTTTTTTCGTAATTAAGCTTTGAATCCTTTTTCTAATACTGCCATCTTGTTTTGCTTATTTTAATGGATTCTGATACAATTTATCTTCCAAAATCAGATTACATCTTGCACTTCAATGCTGTCATTCAAGGGAAGTCCCTACTGGATGGCACCCGAGGTATTTCTATCCCTTCCTTGAAATTATATGTGGCTCCCATGGCAATTTGCTATCATTATTGAACAGTTGAACTATGGGTTGTATTGGACTCAAAGCACATAAGTTAGTAGTACCAGTCCAAGTTGATATAGGCAGAATCTTTCATATAATGATTTAATATTCAAAATATTCGAATATTACATTAGAATTCTCGTTATATGCTATAGTTAAAAGCTCTAGAATAGAGATTTATGTTATGCACTTGATTTTAAGAAGGCTTAATGCATGATTTAACCCCTGAACTTGTCTAAAAAAATCACTCGCCACCCTGAACTGTCAAAAGTTCCAGATACCCCCTGAACTTGTTTAATATGCACAATTTGCCCCCTCAATGTCACGTCTCAGCTTCCGGTTGGAGAGATAAAAATTCGAAAAAATGCATATTTGAAAAGTTAAACCAATTAGAAAATGACAAGTGGCAATTGAGGGGGGGTGTGAAGCCTTTTAAGATTTCTATGCAATTGCCGCCACTGTTTTAGATTTTCTTTCTTTCTGCTGGTTGTCTTAGTTCTTCCTGATTCATTTTCCTCATACTTTTGCCGGATGCATGCCAGGTTGTAATGAATACGAATGGCTACAGTCTTGCAGTTGATATATGGAGCTTGGGTTGTACAATTCTTGAAATGGCAACATCAAAGCCACCATGGAGTCAGTATGAAGGGGTGAGCTTCTGGAAAAATTTAAAACTAACATCACTTCTGTCTTTGTTAGTTGTTAGCTATTAATGTCTTACAAGGCCTTTTTTGATATCAATTTAACAGGTGGCTGCTATATTTAAAATTGGAAACAGCAAAGACATGCCTGATATACCTGATTACCTGTCATGTGATGCAAAGAATTTTATAAAGCTCTGCTTGCAGCGGGACCCATCAGCTCGCCCTACTGCTTCACAATTGTTGGATCACCCTTTCGTTTGGGACCAAACAACAAGAGTTGCTAACATCAATGTTACTAGGGATGCATTCCCATACTCTTTTGATGGGACTCGTACTCCGGTATGTTAATCAACTTGGTACACCAGCAAATAAATTAGGGTAAACTTCAAAAAATGTACCATGTGGTTACACTCATTTGCAAAATGGGGTCTGGAATTTTTTTTTTTTTGCAAAACGGGTATGTGATTTCAAAAAATTGGCAAAAAGAGGATAAATATTTTTTGTTCAGAATAGTGATGTTACAGAGAATATTGTAATCAATTTAATACTCTTATAATTTAACCTTATTATTTAAAAGTTATACATCATGATTTGAGTAAATTTTGGAGATTTTTTTATTTTTAAAGTTATCATCATATTTTTATTAAAAAATATTTGCACTTTTCAAAAAATTTGAATATTATCATTGATGTGCATTGCATTTTTCTTAACTAACCAACAAATTTTCATTTTAATATGATGGACAAGATTACCCCTTACGTGGCATAATTTAATATTGAAAATCCTTCAATTGCAAACTTTTTAAAATCAGACTCCCTTCTGCAGAAAAAAATTTCTCAGACCCCGTTCTACAAATGAGTGAAACTACAAAGTACTTTTTCAAGTTTGCCCAATAAATTATATATTCCAACTTCCATTATGTTGCTTTTTTGTGTTGGTAGAACATTTACATAACATGTCTAGTAGGAATTTTAAAAAATGCTTGAGTACATGGATGGAAACTGATCTTTACCTGCGTAATCAGGTTATATGTAAACCACAATGTTCATTAAAAGACAACATTTTCAATAAATTGATTATATGAAGCCCAACTTTGCTTCAAAGGTCAGAGAACATCGATTTAAGGTTTGTCATTGTGAGTGGGAAACATCAATTTAAGTCTTACCGTATGATTGGATATCGTTCCCCATGGTAGGACTCTTCCCATTTACCCCTTTCCAAGTAATTTGTAGGTAATTTTTGTCAACAGAACTAAGAGAATATTATTGAGGAAATTTAGGGTGAAATTGATGTTTGGGGGCCAGGTTTGGCTCTTGTTTCTTAAATCAGTTATATGCATAATGCTATTGGACTATCCTAATTTTTTATAGGTATGTGTAAATTAGAGAAATTTATACGAAAGACCGAGTCATTTGACATGGAAAAGGACCCTCAATACACATTTCAACATGTGCGCAAGTTTTAAAATTTGCCTACGCATGTCGAAATGTGTATTGAGGATCTTATTTCTATGTCAAAGAACCCAGTCCTCCATATAAAAACCCGGAAATTAGGCTATTTAAAATGTTATATATTTTTTTTACACGTGTTGGATGGCTAATTGGTATTGTTTGAATCTGGAAGCAGCCTTTGTTAGATCTCCATTCCAACAGGACAAGTCTCCCTTTGTCATCTGATGGGGACGTAGTTACCAATACAAGAGGACTGAAAAACTCTAGGTACATCACCTTAAAATCTAGGCCTTATGCATCTATCACCCTGCAAAATACTCACTCTGAACTTTCAAATGTATCTAATACCCCCCACTAACTTGTTATTGTGTCACTTTACCTTTTTAATGTCACATGTCAATTTTTTTTTGGTTCGACTTTTCAAAGATGTCTTTTTTGAAATTTCTCTCTAATCAGAAATTGACATGTGACATTGAGAGGATAAACTAATGCATTTTTTGCAAGTTCGGGGGATATCTAAAGTTTTTGAAAGTTCAGGGTGACAACTGATATTTTTAGACAAGTTCAGGGGGGTGATCAATCAATGGGTGATCAATCGATGCATGATGGCTAAAATCTAACATTCTTGATGCTTGGAAACAAATAATGATAATTTTTTTCTTTTGCAATAATGCTTGCAGGGATGACGGGAGAATGATAACGTCGTTACCTGTATCCCCATGTTCTAGCCCGTTGCGGAATTACGGACCAGCACATAAAAGTTGTTTCCTGTCTCCCCCTCATCCAGCATATGGCCTGGTAGGCCAAAATGGTTACAACTTAAGTGATTACCCGTTATATTCAACGAGACCGAATACCGTACTATTTGGTCATGATCCTGAATTATTGAAATGCCAAACACCAGCAGGTCAAGGTGCCTTGATGCCAAGGAGAGTGTAAATACCAACTCAACCCAACCCAACACAACACAAAACAAATTACTTTTCCAATACTTCCAAGATGAAAAAATTTTCAGTATCTCGAATGATTTGTTGTGAATGGCCTGCCCTGGCCTATCCTGTTCTGCTCTAGACTTGGTGTGCAACATTCATGTGAAAATTGTATAACATCATCACATATACAAACTTTTGTTTTAGATAATAAAAATGATATTTATGGTGTCTGATTTTCTTCTTTTATACTTGTAGCGTCTATGTTTGTATTACCTTGTCTATGATAAACATAAATGAACATATCCAAGACTACCTTAATATAATTGTACAATGACTTGCTTGGTTTTGTAGAAGTTTAGTTGTCTAATATTTACTACCATATGATGACTTACATGGTTTTGTAGAAATTTCTTTTTACTTCTGAAAATATCACTCTCATAAGACTTTTTAGCTCTACTTCATCAACCATCCCACGTTGATCCTATAAGTTATATATTGTCCATGATCTCATCGTCGTGAGAGAACTGATTATATACCTAAAACATTTGCACTTTAATACAGTTGTATCATCTAGTTTAAATGCTCTGAATTGCTGTTGAATTTGTTGTGTATGTACTCATTTCTTCTACTTTATTCGAAACCTTCACTTATCGTCTACTCATTTTCTTGTCTCATCAGTAAATCCATTGCCATATTTAAAATATGCATTATGAGATGTTATCTAGTATTTTGTTATCTAGTATTTTGATGGTTAATTCATCCATAATAAAAACAAAGATATGAGCTTAGAGCGCAATTATGGGGAATTTATCTATCACACTGCCCAATAAGTACTCACTTGAGACCACTCCTCCATGACTTCTATTAAGTTAATAAACTTTGAATGAATGACTTTTCCCTGAACTGCCAACGAAATGAGTTTAAAGACCAATAATGGTATTCAAATTTTAGTTTTTCATCTAATTTTGGGCTAGAATTTAGCACCAATCTTTCTATGTATTTTTCCTTTCACTTACTATCATATTTTAATTTTATAACTTTTCTATAAAGTCCATGTAGAGAATTTGGTTTCCCATCCCATCCTCAGATCAGATATATGTTTAAATAAAGGAGTATTATTTTCACCTTTCATATTGCGTTGAGCTTTTATGAGTCTCATTTATTTGTGTAAACTTCTACTTCGTTAGAGGGGTAGTTAACACAGTTGCATATACAAGATTATGTTTTGTGCTTTTAGTGATTAAACTTAAATTCATGTCAATAAAATGTATTTAATTTTCCTAAAAAATGATGTCGCGGGAACCAAATAGAGATCCACGTACAAGATAACAACAGGGTTAGAGGACTAAGTCAGGGCTGTCCGGTATAATCACTCCGATGCCTAAGTTAGCCCTCAAGATATAGGTGTAAGAATGTAGATAATAAATGTGATCAAGAATCTTACCTGGTTCTTTGGTAGCTTTGCCTTATATATGGGTTAAGGTAACGTTGTTATCAATGCAGCAGTTACATTTGGGCTCTTAATGAGACTCTCTTTAATGACTTGCAACGGTTACAACGGCTACTTTGATGTCTTTAATGATTGCCACATGGCCTCCTCTGTGGGTGCTTTGTGATTTGCATCCTCATGGGCCGCGTATGGATGCCCAATGAGCTTATGATACATATTTTGTTATCATATTTCCCTCGGTTGGTTTTGACATCTTTTAAGACTCAGTTCTAATGTCTTTGCACGAGGTGTGTTTTTTCTTGAGTACAGAGTTGTCTCGGTCGACTTTCAAAATGTTGATACTGGCATGGACCGGTTTTTTCATTGTTTGTTATTTAGACATGGTGACTTGGTCTGAATTCTCTAGACCGACCCATTTTTCGGTCAGGTCTAGTGTTGGTCCTTTGGTATAAGGATTTTCAATTTGCCTGTCTTTGGAGAGATGTCCCTCCCTTGTTTGGTAATGAATTCCTTTAGGATTCGCCTGTTGTTGTTGACTGTTTACTTTGGCAGTATGCTTGATTTGCACGTGTGACTGTTGAGTTTTAACTTGTTGAATAAGCTACCTTTTTTATCTTCCCCATGATCAATTAATCCGCCATCATTACCTTTTTGAAATTTAATTTTCCCTCTTAAGTGTTCCTATAAACGGGAAAATTTTCTCCTTTTTTGCTTTTTTATCATCCACTTATCCTTACTCTGCGATTTTCAAAGGAAAATTTTTCTCAAATTCTTCCTTGCTTATTAGTTTTTCCGGTAAGATTTATTCCTTTATTTAGAGAAATCATGAATCCTCATGTAGTTTCTTCTTCTTCTTCTTCTTCTTCTTCTTCTTCTTCTTTTGAATCTAGTACAGATAAAGATGGTACCAGCAGCTCCGTTCATTCCATCCATCCGATATTCACCATTCCCTTGAGATCTATCCGCGAAGGTGGTGGTGTAAGTACCTCTGCCCCAACCACCAATATTTTTTCTTCCTCTTTTTCACATAATACCCCTAGGGTTCTAATCCTTACAATCAAGAAAATCTTCCTCCTGTTGACCTCGCCTTATCTTTCTTTAACCTTGAGCCTTCCACCAATTGGCCTAAGGACTGTGAGGTTACTACCAAATCTGATGCGGCGATTCATTCTGATGTTACGGTGGAAGAGGTTGAACATTATATGGAAATTCTCTGCTTGAAATCTGACCTTCTTGGTTTCATTCATAGACCGACCGATATTGTGGATAAACCACCTAAAGGTTCCATGGTGATTTATATTCAACATATAGAGTGGGGGTTCCGTCTTCCTTGCGATCAAGCTGTGTCATCCATCATGAGAGAGTTTAACATAAGTCTTCCTCAGATTACACCCAATTCTATGTTAGAGCCCCTGTTGTTGGACAAATTATGCCAAGATATGTGCATTTGGTTGGATGGGATGGTCTTCCATCGTTTCTTCCACTCGGTTCAAACGAAAGGGGGAACCTTTTATATTTTGCACATGCGTGCCTCAGACTGCACCAAATATTAAAGAAAAAAAAAGACTTCGTTCGTTTCTCAAAGTCTAAATGGTTTTGGATTCATCTTGATGAAGGGGTGAAGAAGGTTGATAAGAATGCAATATTTAGGAAGGGGTTCCCTTTTCCAACAGCTTGGAATCAGGTTTACGGGAATCCATCTTCATGGAAGGAATATGGGCGGTTAGTAGAACTTCAAGGGAAGGTGGTTCATTACCTTGATCAGATGGAAGTGGTTCGGCTTAATTGGACGAATGTTGTCAGGGTTCTCCATAATCCCACTCAATTAAATACACCGAGACATCTTCGTAGATTGTTAATCTGCTTCCCTCGGGCGACGAGCCAAGTAACTTCTTTTTTCTTTAATCTTAAATTCCTTTTAACTGTTTCTTTTTTATGTGTAGATATGTCTAACTTTGTGCCATTCCACTCTCTTCTAGCAGCCATGTCAAAGAAGAAGGGGAAGAAAAAGGCCTGGGGTTCCAAATTGGCTGGAGTTGCGGTGGTGGACATTCTTGCCTCGAATTCTGATGAGACTAATGCCTCCTCGTGTAGTCTCCTCCGAGATGTGGAAAATTATCAGGCCAAGCTATCAGAGGATGTTGCCTTTGAAGCTAAAGAGATCGAGGAGGTGCCGATCATGGGTGAGGCTATTATGGAGAAGGTTGTTCAAGGTGTCGAAGTAGTTGAAGCCGAGGTAGGTGAGCCTAGGGATGAGGAGGAGACCTAAGAAGAGAACGTGCCTGCTACATCTGATGAAGCTCGATGACTTGCCGAGGGTAATGCTCCGGTTACTGATATTGGCACTCAAAAACTGTTAGAGCCTCTTAACATCGAAGGTCTATCCTTCGGTGGTGTGAAGAGGTTTTTGGATATTGCTAGCAATTCTCCTTCTCCTCTCAGTAAGAAGGTGAAGTTAGCTCTATGCCAACCCTCTGATATTTTCCAGGTAATAACCTTAAATTCCCTTGAGTCCATTTGTATAGTTTGTTTTTCTTTTCAAATAAGCAATTTGTTTATCTTTGATAGGCGTGGGAAACCGAGCTTGGCTCTGACCTGAAGTTGGACGATGATAAGTTCATCTCCAAGTTTGGTAAATTGACGCGCTTGCCTTTAGAGGTGGCATCTTTGAAGAAGAAAAGCACTAAAAAAGTAGTTGTTCACCATTGAGCGCATCTGTTAGAAGTATTCTTTACATTTGTGCTTTTATTTAAGTCTTTTATGTAAATATATACACCGACCGTTCTTTTGCATTTGTCTTGTTATAATTTCTTATTTTCGTTTTATTTATAGTGCTTTTCTCACTCTATCTTCCTAGAAGAGAAGATTAAGGCTCGAGATGCTAATATCAAGTCTCTTACCGAGGAGAAGAGGGAGTTGATCGAGTCTAACAAAAGACTAACCTCAGTGAAGACTGATACTATTCACCACTTTTCTGTTGATAATATAAAAGTTCTAAATATGAACAGGTATTGTCAGTACCGCTTATCAAATAGAAAAATGATGATAATTGCAAGTATACATTTGCGATGTAGTTTTAAAAGATATTGATCCCACAGGGAAGGAATTCGGTTCTAGATATTAAATAGAGTTAAGGGATGATAGAAAATATAATGATTTGAAGGTTTTGAATGGTAAATTGATGAATAAACAGATGCATGGACAGATTAGAGAAGATGCAAAGTATATAGATATTCCCTAAGGAAAAGTATAGTAGAGTAAAATATGCAAAATAATCAAAGTTGTTCTAAGCACTAGATAACTTCAATAAACTCGGTTCTAGACGCCCAAATATTCTATAATTCACCACAGAGTAACACATGAAATGACTTTTCTAAATCTAGGCTAAACAAATTATGACACTTATAAAAACCTGGATAACAATAATACCATGCTTAGTACGGGTCGCTCTCATATAGCTATATTTAGCAAGTTACCACTCCAAAAATGTTAGCTCACTAAACAGCGTTAAAACCACAGATCCAGTGATTATACACAATCTCGTTAACCCCGAAATCACTCTTAAAGTCAACTTGAAAGCATATAAATTGATTGATATGAATGATGCAAGATGAAATACTCGTTATGACAAATAGACATATCATAAACTTTGAATTAGAAAGTATAAGTAGAAAACAAAGTAAATTTGTAAGGTAAGCAAGTGAAAGCTAAAGTTGATCAAACCGTATCCACTCTTTTAATGGGAGTCATCAATTCCCGCAATTCCTGTGTCTACTTTGAATTCGGTCTCGACTCATACAGAACCTCCGCTAGGATGTTATTCTTTGTGAATATTGAACAAATGAATGTTGAAGAACAGAAACTTTTATTGATAAGTGCTTTGCAATAAAACTCATACAACAATCACTCGAATATGTGGAGAAATATAGTGATTAAAACAAGAATCGAATCACTTATACATTTTTCTCTCTAACACTTTGAACTAGCAAAATCTATAACTTTCACTCTCTATCTATGTCATACATGTTTTCTTCATCTATTCCCCATGCATCATCATGAAATTGGTTGATGAGAACTCTATTTATAGAGTGTGAAGGGTTGTGTTTATCAAAACGAAGAGTCGTGTCCATTGGTGAAGGGTTGCATCATCTTCAATGTGGTTGGATGCAAGAATTCATCCTTATCATCAATGGATAGGCACCTTTTCGTGGCTTCATTGTCCCCAAAAGGAGTCTTTTTGTTTGACAGTTGGTGGCGGTTGATGGCGTTGATCATCCTTATCCGGTGATTGGAAGTTGAGAAGAGTTATCCAAAACAGTCACAATTCGCTATCGTGACATACATGTCGCGATTGTGAACATTGGTTGGTAACTTTCTGTATGTAAAGAATGACAAGTCGCGACCATGATAGATAGTCGCGGGTGTGTTTGTCTAATCATGAACAGGAATCAGGATCGTGACATGTGCCTTTCTTCATGATTCTTCTTTGCAACTTTGCCGATCTTTGACAACTTCGATCCTAAGCCAATTCCTTGCATTCCATGCATCTTTTTGCACCTTTTTCACTCTTTTTGCATAGAATTCCATCTTTGATCATTTCACTCCCAAGATTCACCTAGTTTCTGCACTTGCATAAAAAACAACTACATAACACTTGAAATCTTTTATATGAAGTATAAAATGACTCTAAACCATATAGTTTTATGATTGAAAATATCAAGATAATAAGTGTAATTATACACTTATCACACCCCACACTTAACTTTTACTTTGTCCTCAAGGTAAACACAACAGAAGTATATAAAATAGTAATTCAGGTTTGTACCTCATTTGGCAAAAGACTATTATAGTGAGTACCATATTCCCACGTTGCATAAAGTTCAAGTAAAAGTTTGAAATTTCACACAAATTAGTAATGTGCAATTTATATAGTCCAGTTGCATACCTTTGCTCTTAATGGAGGGCCAACCGAATTGCGTCTTCATATAAGCGTTATACGCTTGCTCGAATATTTCCTTCTCTCAAGTATAGTATAAAGTATAAAGGATAAAGAAAGCACACTTTGGAAAGTTTGATCTCAAGGTATTTTTAGGTAACCTAGGATGCTAAACACTCTTAGTTGTTGCATTTTATGCTCCATAACACTCTCCCCTTTTTTTAGTGGTTGAATTTTATGCTCCACACCACTTTCTCTCATTTTTTATTTTCTTTTAAGCATATGTTTTTGAAGTACAAATTTGTACTTTGCACCCATTTTTCGTGTTATGTTTTCTTTTCTTTTTTCACTCATTGAATGGTTGCAGTTTCTACTTCACACCATTCCTCACCTTTTGCATAACTCATTGGTTATCCTCTCTTTCTTTTGATTTTTCTCTCTTAATACCCTCATCCTTTATTGATCACTTTTAAAGTAGTATGGCTATAGTTTCCCAACACTTTAGACACACTCAATACTTATAGGACGTATTCGAGAATAGTATATAAAACTCATAGTAAGAACACTACTAGATATTACTCCACTAAAAACTTATCAGTAGCATTAAACTAAAACT
Organism: Euphorbia schlechtendalii; assembly: GCA_949673415.1. Lineage (NCBI taxonomy): Eukaryota > Viridiplantae > Streptophyta > Magnoliopsida > Malpighiales > Euphorbiaceae > Euphorbia > Euphorbia schlechtendalii. Next base: position 16,654 of record CATIWQ010514337.1, read on the forward strand.
ATATAACTTATACTAATTCATGTTGCATTGAAATATATATCGAAACTTACTTGGAATATTACTTTGAATGTTGCTCACCACTCATCCTTACCAAATGCTAAATATTGTGCCAAAAGCGCTCACACTCTCAATGTGCTCTCAAACTTGAAACAACTTGTTCGAAATATGCACTAACATCAAACTTGTTATACCTAACACTCACAATAACCTTGGAACATATGTTAGTATAGTATAGGTATGGATAATGTATAAACAACACAAAATCAAGAAAATTTTTTATTCTTCAATTTTTTTAATTTTATTTAATTTTTTTTTTTAGATTTTTGCCCTCCCCACACTAGAGAACATAATGTCCTCATTGTGAGTTATTAATTAAAAATGAAAAACACAAAAAACGAAAAACAAACAAACATAAAAAGAAAAGAAATTTGAACCCGGTTATTTTCATTCTCCCGAACTTGAATTTGAAGGACTTGTGAGATATCCATATTCTGCTTTCTGAAGTATGAACTCAATTTTCGATTCAAAGAAATGTTGGATTTTGTGAGTTGATGAACTTCTTGTTGTATGGAAGCTATATCAAGGCATGCTTGATTGACCTCATTCATGAACTTCCCTCTCCAAGTATCTTCATTAGCATGTGTATTCCTGGAGGCTTGTCTTGCTTCACTACTTTCGATTTGAACTTCTTCAATGCTGTCGTCTGATTAGTTCTCCCAAGAAGTAGATTCTTCTGTCGATCTTAACTTCCTAACCCTTACTCCATATGGGAAAAATGTAAATTTCCCTTGCTCTTCTTTCACTAATCCCGCTCTCTTCATGTAAACTCCTCCCATGAAGTTGAACTTCTCTCTAGGATTGTATCAGTATGGCAGTTGGTTCTTCGCTCCCAAAATAATTCTGCAAATTGTATTTGCACCTCCAACTCTAGCCTTTTTATGTGTACTAAGACTAGTGATGGATTCTAACATGTACATCGGAAATTTTAGCTTTAATTGCGAAATCGCGCACTCCAATACAACCAAATCTTTCATCGACACTTTGGTAGTCTCGTGTTGGAAGAAAAGACTTTGAGATATAAACTTGTGAAGGTAAAGAAGGCTGTTGCTCTGAATGTTTTTGTTGGATGAGTTTTTGACATCGTATCTGTAATCCTGTTAACTTAGTTTAAACACTCATCAGATCATAATCATCTTCCTTTTCGATCTCTTCATAGGTTTCTTCAAAACCAAACCATTTAATTAAATCTATTAGAGTAAACTTATATTCTTCCCCTTCATTCCTATATTTCCTTTTCAAAAAGTTCCCATCTTCCTGAACAGTAATAAAAAACTTGAGGACCCATCCCTCGTTAAACGGGAAACGCATGTTCACAAAACTTTCCAATCCAAATAGTGAAAAATACTCCTTTACTTTCGCATGAATTCCAGTGTCAATTGTAAAAGTAGGATCATAGAAGAGTGTACCTTGGAAATCAAAGTTCTTAATTCCTTGCATTCCACTCATTCGATCTTTGACAACTTTACCGATCTTTGACAACTTCGATCCTAAGCCAATTCCTTGCATTCCACGCATCTTTTTGCACCTTTTTCACTACTTTTGTATACAATTCCTTCTTTGATCATTTCACTCCCAAGATTCACCTAGTTTCTGCATTTGCATAAAAAACTACATACCATGTGAAATATTTTATATGAAGTATAAAATGACTCTAAACCACATCATTTTATGATTGAAAATATCAAGATAATAAGCGTAATTATACACTTATCAGTTACTATGATCGAGCTTAACACAACACTTAAGACGAAGGAAGATCTAACGTTGACTAATGTTAAATTGAACGAGGACCTTGCATTGGTGAGGGAAGCTTTTCAAAAGACAACGTACGAGGTTACCATGGTTTTAAGTGAGAAGGAGAAGCTCCATCAGTCTGCTTTGGTCACCATCAATGTTGAAAAGGATCAATTGGTAGAGGCTATGGAGAAATTAAGGGAGAAAGAGGCTATGTTGGATCAGGAGCTTGCTGAGGCTAAGGTTGAGTTGGCGAAGGCGGAATGAACCAAGGTTTCTCTTCAATCTCGTTCCCGGGCTTGAAACATCATTTTCAAACGAATGAGACAAGGCTGTTGGAACAATGGAATCGATACAGGGTCAATTTTGTACGTTAACTTCCTCAACAAGGCTAAGGAAATGTTTCCTGGTGTTGACTTAGACCAACTTACCCTTCTTACTGAACCGGGCCTCGATGACCCGATGCAAATGTGGCCTAAAGATGGGAGACTATTTGGTGGTGTTGAAGAGGTTGAGGCTGGATCTGATGTTGAGGATGAGGTTGAAAGAGGTGAGGAAGAGGATGAAGAAGAAGAAGAAAAGATTCCATCGTATCATTCTTGGGTAACTTGACAGTTATCTGAGTTTGATGGTGGTGAAGATGATGCCTCATCCTTTCCAACTCCTTAGTTATTATTTTTTTATATTATGTAATGAACCTTTTTATATATAAAAAATGGGAATTTTATCCCGATGCTTATTATTTTTACCTTTTGTCATTGATCGGTTATTTTTATGCTTTGAATATTTGAAACTTCATGATCGCTTTACTGAATCCAGGTTTCCTTATTTCCTCAACCTAAAATGGGACCCATTTTAGGTTCACTCTATAGAGTATGTTACCATCGCTTTGGGTGATCTTATTTCAGTCAATCAAGAGACTTTATTTAATGGGTCCTTTTGTTAGGTTTGCTCTTTTGAATAAGGTTGGTCTTTTCATGCCTTTAGTGATTTGTATATAGATAATAAATAACACAGTGAATAACTCTTATCATGTAACAAACTTAGATGTTTTATTGAAAATGACCCCTAATACAATTACAAATATTTCATTCACCAGGATAAAATTTTCTCAATGCCCTTGCATTCCAGGTTCAGGGTAAGACCTTACCGGTTAAATCTTGAATTTTATAGGTCTGTAGGCTGATCTTTTGTGTAGCCTTGTAAGGACCTTCCAAATTGATTTCAAACTTTCCTTGACTGGCTCTTATTCTGAAAGCTTCAGTGCTCCTCAGTACCAATACTCTCACCTGAAAAGATCATGGTTTGGCACATTTGTTGAAGGTGGATGCTACTCTTTCCTTATATGCAGCCATTCTTTGGAATTTTGGGTTATGCAGACCTTCTAACTTATCCAAGTTACTTCTTAGCTTTGCTTCATTGTCTGCTTGGTCGACATAGTGGGACACTCGCTCACTGCGGGTCCCAATATTGACCGGGATGATGACTTATGTTCCATAGGTTAACACAAATGGTGTTTCCCCTGCCATTCTTGGGATCGTTTGATATAACTAGAGTATGTTTGGAAGTTCATCCACCTATGTAGAACTGTTGCTTAACACTTTTGTCTTTACTCCGTCTATTATTATTTGTTGTGTTAAATCAGTCATCCCATTGCATTGCGGGTTAGAGACAGAGGCGAACCACAACTTGATGGGAAGTCCTTCAGAATAAACCTTGAACGCTTCACACTAAAATTGAGTGTCATTGTCGGTTATAATTGTATGTAAAATACTAGACCTAGTAATGATGCTCCTGTTGAAAAACTAGATTGCTTGGTTTGGCGATATAGTTGATATGGGTTCGGCTTCTACCCATATAGAAATGATCAACTACTACAATTATCCACTTATTTTGGTACTGTGCGACAGGGAGGGGTCCCACTATATCAACCACCCAAGTTTGAGAAGGGCCATGCTCTCTTGATCACAATCATTTTTATGGAGGGGGGGTGCCCTAATGTTCTGGGCATAAGCTTGCCATGCTCTGCATTTATAGAATATTTCCTTAGCATTTAGCTCCATTATGGGCCAATAGAAGCCCTGAAGCCGAGCCTTCCTTACTACTGAGTCTTTCTTCTCATGGCCTTCACAGATTCCTTTATGCATTTCTCGAAGGACATATTATGCATCTCTCTTCCCAAGGCATTTTTCCATGGATGGGATAGCGACCTCCGGTACAATTGATCTCCAATCACGGAATATTGAAAGGATTTCCTCACAATCTTTTGTGCCTCTATATCATCCTTTTGGTAAAGTTGAGTTTATCAAATATTCTTTAAATGGTTCTTGCCATTCTGGCTCTTGCATGCCATCTTCGGTTTGGACAATTAGCACTTCATGACGAGGCACACTCGGCTAAGATATCTCAACAATAGCATAGGCTATGATATTTTCTCCGTTTGGGTCCGAGGCTACCTTCGCTAACCGATCCGGTTCATTGTAATGGGCTCTTAAGATGTGAAGGACTTCTAGCTTTTTCCCTTCCTCTTTGATTCGGTTTACCAATTCTTTGACCGATGCTAAATATTGTTGCATGGATGCATCTTTAGTGGCATATCCTCCACCTAATTGTTGTACCACCAACTTTGATTGACTACATATATGAGCTCGGTTGGGCTTTATTGCTTTAATTATCTTCAAAGCCAAAATAAATGCTCCGTACTCAGCAGCATTGGTAGTTACAACGAAAGATAACTGCAAGGCTTGATTAATGATAATACCTCCTAGGCCCTGCATGTGTATGCCAACACTGATCTTTCCACTAGCCGAACTTCCATCAATGAAAACCTTCCAAACCTCCTCCATAAGCTCCTTATCTAGTTCGTCGGTGCTTCAATAACAAAGTTCGCTAAAATTTGGCCCTTCATTGCCTTTCTTGGCTCGAACCTTAAATCAAATTCCATCAGTTTCAGAGCCCATTTTCCTATTCTTCCTGAAGTTTCAGGTTCTAAATGACCTTCTTTAATGCTAGATCCGTTTAGACGATGATGGTTGTGAGCATGGGATTTTGTAGCAGCTCGCACATTCTATGATGATGGCTTTTCGAGATTTTTATCCTTGAATCACACAATGTTCGGTTATCCAGAGATCTTCAAATGGGAGTGCTCCTCGTCACTAATTTTTTTTAAAGACTTAAATTATTTTTTTAAGAACTTGGAAAAATTAAACTTTAGTAAAAATTAATTAATATTTTTTTAACTAATAGAAAATATTTTTAATATTTATAAAAAAAATTTTAATTAATAAAAATAAAAAAATAGAAAAAATCGGGACTATTCGGCCTCTCCCGTGAATTGTGGCGAGGTGCGAAGCTGGCCTCACCAGAACTCTAGCGAGGCTATCCAGAGTTTTGGCGAGGCTAGCCAAAAGTTCTGGCTAACCTAGCCAGAACCCTAGAGAGGCTAGCCAGAGTTCTGGTGAGCCAGCTAGAACTTTTTTCAGATCCCGAATTATTTTTGGGAAAATTCCCCTATAAATATCGGGGGAATTTTCATGTTTAAGGATCGAAATAATTCACAAAAAGAAAATAGTTTTATCTTGACAACTGTGAGCGGGTGACATGGAGCAGTGGGCCGAGAGCTTGCGGAGATGAGAGGCGCTGTTGAGGTGTTTAAAAAGAAAGCACCGGGTAGGGGACCCGGGAGAGGTTTTGGTAGAGAAGGCAAAAACAAATTTTAGATCGGTTCGAACCCGAATCCACCGTCTCTTAGTGTGGAGTCGCCACCTAGATTAGCTCTTTCTAAGAATTAGAGTCTTGTGAGGCTTAACGTCCAGGGGACGGCCCACCAAGACACAGAGATTCGGGTCCGGGATAAGTTGCTTATTTCTTAAGTGATCACATTATATTACATCTACAGAAAACCGTATTTTCTTAGTTATACATATTCGCACTTAGGTCATTTTTGGAGTTTATATGCATGATTCACGTATAGAAAAAGCAGTATATCCATCAACAAAACAGTAAGTAAATTCGGAAAATAAAAATTACAAGGCTTCCAAAAATCGGGGGATGCAACTGCCCTCTAACCTATTAATTACATTTCCTCAAAAATATGTGCAACACCCGAAGAAAAAATAAAATCCTAAACATACATCTAACCTACATCCACAAAGGTTAGCACAAGGGATATCACATATGTTCGATTTGATTTTAGCGAGACCCGTGTGGCCTAAGTAAAACATTGAAGATTTTAAAGTTGCTAATTTAAATAAAAATTGGTTCATTTTTATTTACATGTTTATTGGTCAATTTTATTAGTGAAAATGACCACATGGTAAAAGGTGATGTCTGTTATCCGGGAATATATTTTATTCCCTTCGTGGGGTTATTCTAATACAAAAATTAAAAAGAAATAAAAGAAGAAAAAGAGGATTACAACATTTACAATAATAATAAATAGAATAATTCCTAGGTTCTCAAATAAAATCAGAAAAAAGATGAAGTAGACGATGTACACGAGATCCGCAATTCTAGGAACTCAGAGGCTTACCCTTTCGGCGTGAATCCATTTCGGTGTATCCGTTCGATTCCCGGGAGCGTTCCTCGTTCGTTTTTGTAGTTATTGTGGTTTAATGTGGAAAAATATGTTTTTATTTATCCAAAAAGATAATCAGACTCGGGTTCTAAATTTGTTTTAGACCCGAGAATATCTGAGGATGTTTAAAGAAAAGTAGATGAAAAAAGATTTGAAAACAATTAAAATTTGGAATCTAAACGTCTTTTGGATCCGAATATCTTTGAAGAAATTATTTATCCGAAAGATAATTAGACTCGGGTTCTAAATTTATTTTAGACCCGAGAATATTTGAGGATTTTTAAGAAATGTAGGAAGAAGAATGATTTGAAAATAATTAAGATTTGGGATCCAAATGTGTTTTGGATCTAAATTATTCAAAAGAAATTGAAAGAAAATATTTTTGGTGTTTTTCTTTGAAAATCTAATTTTTTTTCTAAAATTTCGAGCCCCTTCAATTCAAAAATATCCCGAATTTATAGAAATTTGGGACGAGGTTAAACCGGGCTCGTCGAAGAGTTCGGCGAGCTCACCGAAATCTTCGGCGAGGCCCTCGTTGAAATCTTCAGCGAGTCCTCGCAGAACTCCTCAGCGAGATGCCCAAAGAAATCCCCCACTTTTCCTTTTCTTTTTTTCAATTAATTAATATTATATTATATGTTATATATTATATATATATATATATATATATATATATATATATATATATATATATATATAATATATATATATATATATATTATAATATAGTAGTATTTTTTAATTTTTTATGTATTA
>CATIWQ010514413.1:0-16903 GCA_949673415.1 Euphorbia schlechtendalii
CCCCGATTTTTTAAGCCTTGTAATTTTATTTTCCGCATTTACTTTCCGCATTTACTTACTGTTTTTGTGGATGATTTATTTTTCCGTTTTGTGAATGTTTTATTATTTCGCAATACATGAACCATGCATTTAACTTCAAAAGTGGACTAAGTGCGAATATGCACAATTAAAAGAGAAAACGGTTTTTTGTAGATGTAATTTAATGTGATCCAATAAGAAATAAGCAACTTATCCCGGACCCGAATCTCTGTGTCTTGGTGGGTCGTCCCCGGGACGTTAAGCCTCACAGGACTCTAATTCTTGGAAAGAGCTAATCCAGGTGGCGACTCCACACTAAGAGACGACGGATTCGGGTTCGAACCGATCTAAAACGTTTTCGCCTTTTTGTCTTTCAAACCTTTTTTTTCGGGTCCCAGACCCGGTGCTTTTCTTCCTTCTTTTTTTCAAAACACCCCGGTGGACCACGCCTATAAACCCCGCGCGCTCTTAGCCCACCGCTCCGTGTCGCCCGCTCACAGTGGTGCTCTTCATGAAAAAATGTCTAATTCCAGGATAGCTACGGCTATTACATGAGCTGACACTTAATCCGAGCTCAATAAACTGGATGGTACTTAACTTGATGGAAAGAGTGTATTGTATTGGTTACTACTGCAGAACCGGATCAAGTTACAAGCACGTGACATTCCAAATATCGGGGGATCATATGCCTTTGCTAGAAATCCCATTTGATCATCTAGAGCTATCAGGTTCCATGTCAGTTTAGAACACTAAGACTAATGGTTCTAAGAGGGGAAGCCAAGTTTAGGTTAACCTCTAGCAGCTCTATACTTTGGGATCCTATGAGGTCACACACTTTGGGTCCTTATCGGACTAAGTAAAGAACCTATAGACTAGGTATATGCTCAGAATATCTGATTATCAAATTCGTTAGAAGAATTATTAATTGATTGGAACAATTTAATAATTAAATGGGATAAAGAGAAAATAAGGAAAATTGCACAGAGCGAAGCAATGGAATTTTTCCCGTTGCAAGTGTGCCCCAAATGAACATAGGTTGTTCAGAGTAGGGCCTGTGCGGTTGTCCCGCGAACTGAAAAGCTCATTGGCCACTAGCGCGTGGGGTAAGCCCACATGTGCTAGTGGGTTGCAAGCCCACAAGTGCTGCCCATGGCAATGCTTACGGGGGTTTGAAGCGTAGGCAAGCTAATAAGGGCAACGCTTGCCTTGCATGGGCTAGCGGGTTGGCTCACTAGTCCTTGTGACCCACGTAGCTAACCCGCTAAGGTGGGATGGGAATATATATAGTGTTTGAGGGGGAGTCTAACACTCCCCCTTTTTCCCTATATATTGCCCTCCAGCTCCTCTTTATTCTACACTTCAGCTTAACTTTTCTCTTTCAGTTCGACATCTCTCTCTTCCTTTGTTGTGCAAGATCCTCCATGAATTTCTCTAAATAAACAAAGAATTGTTTTGAAGGCTCTTTCTAAAGTGAGCCTTCATGGTTTATTTTCGGGTTGGTATTCAAGTGATCTAGCAGCTACTGTTTACTAACGGGTTCTTCCTCAACTAGGTTTTGGTCGATGAAGATCTGTGTGGATCAATCATTGAGGCTATCCTAGTTTGGAAGATCATTCTAACGAAGTTTTGCCAAATTGCTCTAAGGAAACACTGCTACCAAAGAAAGAGAAAGCATGCTTCAATTGGTAATATTCTAAACTTAGATGCTAGGTTTCTTTTATAAGCTTTATAAACCTAAAAGCATCTATGGAACATTTTAACCTAAACTATATCAATCATGGAATGCTTAGGAGATCCTTAGGTTAATTTTAAGTTTTGAAATTCTGCCTTGCAATGTTTGTATGTTCAATTACTGTCTTGATTAACCAGCAGTGGTATCAAAGTCTGCCTTATGCTATGTATGATTGATTATAATATGTCAAAATGATATTTTCTATGAATTGATTGAAGTTTGCAATGCATGACTTAGGTATCAATTCCTGTTATAGAAATAATGTGATAACCAGATTAATGTTTTGCTCAAACTTAGTCAAGGTGATTATCATATAAATTAGTAATGTTTTACCACACGTGTAAATGCTTTGATTAAGGGTCATCCCGTACTTCACTCAATTAAATAATGAAATCTTTAAATCATAATTGTCCATGGTATGACGAATCAAAGTGCCTGTGGTTATTTTAGCAAGGATTGGACTTGGCTTCTCATTCACTTTAACGGAGGCCTCTCCTACTTGGAAATATCCATTAGTATTAGATTCAAAAGTACTTAAGGGACTTTTATGACTTAGTCGATTTCTAATATGGTAATTGGATTCCGCATATGGTTTTACAAATGTGATTTAAGTTGTTAAATTAAAACTTATAGACATAGGTGCAAGAACTTAAACATGGACTTTGTTTATTTTGCATGCTATATGGAGTCTTGGCATAATGGAATTATTATGATGTACCACTCCAGAGCATGTTCCCTTAGAATTAATAATTCCTAATAGCTCGACTTTTCAAAATCATATCCATGGTATAAGACCTAGACTAGGGAGAGACCAGCGGCAGCAATAAAATCCCCACAATAATATTAAGGCGGTATATAGTCTTCCCGTCATAAGTTGCGATATGAAACTTATTAACGGATGTAAGAACATGTACAACATGCCTTCCCTTAACATGTGTTTGGTCATGAAGCTAGATGGGGTTAAAGCCTTTACCAAAATGGGTTAGTTGTCCATATAATTATAGTTAATGCTAGATTGGAGACACATTTGAGGAGTCGTACAATTGGGTACGCATGTCTCAAGAAAGAGAACTCAAATGTATTAGCAATTGCATGAGATGCAAATGGACGGGTTCCAACCATAGTTATCTTGTTATTGCTTGACCTGCTATAGCGGGGCTCATGATGAGTGGCTATGGATGCTACCTACTAAGGAAAATTGGTTGAACCAAATTTCCCGAATTTAAATAGAATGGGCTATTTGAATGTTGAGAAAATAGTAGGAATTTTGTGTTTAATTAAAGACCATATATTAAATTCATGTACATATACTAATGTCTAAACAAATTCTATCTTAAATCTAGGTTGAACAATGTATCCAACATAAACCTTCGCTCAATTCTTGACAACAAATTAGATAATTTAAACTTTACTAATTAGTTAAGGGTAGTGAGGATAGTCCTCAGATCTGAAAGGATAGCTTATGTTCTAGATGAGCCCCTCCCTGATGAGCCTAACGCTGAAACTAATGCCAATAAACATGAGGCATGGGAGAAGCACAAAGAAGATCATGAAACATTGGCATGTATAATGTTAGAAACCATGAATTATGAGCTTCAGAAATAGCATGAGAGCATGGACCTCGATACCACGATTATCCATCTTTGTGAGCTCTTTTCAGAGCAGGCCATGTCCAAGAGATTTGATACATCAAAACTCTTATTCAAAACGAAGATGCAGGCTGACACTTCAGCACCACAACATGCTCTTAAACTATTGGGTTATAAAGAGAAACTGACTTGACTGGATTTTGTGATGGATCACGAATTATGTGTGGATTTGATTCTTACCTCATTAACTGATATTTATTCATAATTTATGACTAATTATTATATTAACAAGATTGATGTCACACTGCTCGAGTTGGTCAACATGCTAACAACGGTAAAGCCTAAGATTTGAAAGGATCCAAAGGCCTTACTTTTAGTTGAGAAAACTAAACCTTCCAAGGGTGGGTCCCGTTTTGTAAAGGGTTTGAGTGCCAAGAAGAAAATAAGTAAGAAGAAGAAAAGTAAGAAAGGAATTACAAATATCTACTTTCGATGTGGTAAGGTCGATCACTTGAAGAAGGATTGCAAGGTTCAAATTTCTGAATAAGTGAAGAATAAGCCAAGTTTAGGTATGTTCATGATAGAGAGTTTCTCTACAGTTTCCTATGAGTCTACTTGGGTATTAGATACTAGTTGTGGTACTCATATTTGTACTTTTGTGAAGGAATTGCGAAATGTTACGAGGCTGGCAAAGAGGGAAATGGACTTAAGAGTTAGAAATGGAGCAAGGGTTGCTGCAACAACTGTAGGGACATATAGCCTTTGTTTTTCTAGTGGCCTAATTTTAGTTTTGAACAATTGCTATTATATTCCTACTATCACTAAGAATATTATTTTTGTTGTACTTTTAGTAGAGAGGATTTTGAAATTTTATTTTCTAATAATAAATATCGAATTCAACGTGATAATGTTCTTTATGCTTGTGGAATATCCATGGATAGCATTTATATTCTAAAAACTAAAACTGAAATTCTAAATATGAACATTGTTAAGAAATCAAGATTAGATAATGAGAAACCCTCATACTTGCGGCACTGTCATCTAGGCCATATAAATGAGTCTCGCTTAACTAAGTTACACAAATGTGAAGACTTAGGCCCAATGGAATGGGAATCCTATAGTGCGTGCGAACCTTGTTTAAAAGGGAAGATGACTAAGAAACCTTTCAAGGGAAAGGGACAGCTTACCATTAGTACTTTGGAAATAATAGATTTTGATGTATGTGGTCCAATGAGGGTTTTGTCTACTTCATAACCTGTATCGACCATTACTCTCGATATGGTTATCTGTACCTTATGAGGCACAAGTTAGAAAGTTTTGAGAAATTTAAAGAGTTCAGAATCGAAGTAGAGAAATAGCTTGGGAAAAGTGTCAAGACCCTTCGATCTGATCAAGGTGGTGAATACTTAAGCCAAGAGTTTCAAGATTATCTAAGGGATAATGGTATTTTATCCTAGTGGACACCTCCTTATATACCCCAACACAATGGAGTGTCAAAAAGGAGGAATCAAACCCTACTCCATATGGTTCAATCCATGATGAGCCAAGCAAAACTTAGCAGATCCTTTTAGGGTTATGCACTTGAGAGCGTAGTTTATATTTTAAATAGAGTGCCCTCTAAATCAGTTGATCAAACTCCATATGAATTATGGTATGGTAAGAAACCCGCTCTTTCTCACCTGAGAGTTTGGGGATGTCTTCCTTATGTAAAGAGGATGAGTTCAGATAAGCTGGGTGCTAAGTCTGACAGGTGTCTGTTTGTAGTTTACCTAAGGAGACTATAGGGTATACCTTCTTTGATCCCAAGGAATAAAAAATCCTTGTTTCTTGAAATGATCAATTCCTTGAAAAGGAGCATATACTTGCGAAAGCTAGTGGGAGCAATCTTGAGTTAGGCACTCAAGAAGATCAAACAGACAATCAACTGATTATACCTACACCTATTACACAAGATAGTGTAGGCATGGAATAGCCTACTATAACACTGATATTGCGTAGGTCACGCAGGGGCTCCAATCGCTCCCGAGCGATACGGGTTTTTCATCTCTAATGATAAACATCTTTTCCTCATGGAAGATGATGAACTCAAGACTTACAAGGAGGCAATGGAAGGCTTATAATCTAACAAATGGCTTACAGCCATAAGGTCAGAGATGGACTCCATGTACGAAAATCAAGTCTAGAGCTTGATTGATGCTCCAAGTGGGATTAGGCTGATAGGATGCAAGTCGGTTTTCAAGAAGAAAATTGACATGGACGGTAACATAGTTACCTATAAAGCAAGGGTGGTTGCAAAAGGGTACAATAAAAAAGAAGGCATTGACTATGATTTGACCTTTTCACCAGTGGCCATGCTAAAGTCTATCAGGATACTCCTTGCCATTGCTGCTAATTACGATTATGAGATTTGGCAGATGGATGTGAAGACAGCATTCCTTAACGGGAATCTGGACAGGGATGTGTTTATGGCACAACTCAAGGGTTTTACATCCAAGGATGGCTCAAAGGTATGCAAGTTATAGAAGTCCATTTATGGACTTAAGCAAGCATCGAGGAATTGGAATATTAGGTTTGACGAGATAATCTGAGAAATTGATTATTTTGATCATTTTTCTTGTATTATATGTTGATGACATATTACTGATAGCAAACGATATTCCTTTTCTTCAGATAGTTAAGTCATGGTTGTCAAAGAAGTTCTCCATGAAAGACCTTGGAGAAGCAGTTTTTATACTCGGTATATAGAGATAGATCCAGAAGGCTACTAGGTCTTTCGCAAAGTACATACATAGATAAGGTTTTGGCTATATTTAACCTTGAGCAATCAAGAAATGGTTATCTGCCAATGTCTCACGAGGTTAACCTTTCTAAATCTGAGTGTCCGAGAACACAAGAGGAGAGATTATGCATGAATGGAATACCCTATGCCACAGCGATAGGTTCCATCATGTATGTTGTGGTATCCAATCAGTCTGAAGTCTCACATGCGTTGAGCATCATGAGAAAAGTTCAATCTGACCTAGGTAAGAAGCACTGGATGGCCGTTAAAACTATCCTTAAGTACTTAAGTAAGATTAAGGATATGTTTTTAGTATATTGAGAAGGTGATCTCAATTTGAAGGGATACATCGATGCGAGTTTTCAATCTAACAAGGATGATTATAAGTCCCAATCAGGTTATGTGTTTATGTTAAATGGAATGGCAGTTGTTTGGAAAAATTTTAAATAGGATATGATTGCTAATTCAACCATAGAATCACAGTATTTAGCTATTTCTAAAGTAGCTAATCAAGCCGTCTGGCTTAAGGGATTTATTGGTGATCTTGGTGTGGTGTCAAGCATTGTAAATCCAATAGCAGTTTATTGCGATAACAATGGGGCTATTGCTCAGGCAAGGGAACCACGATCTCATCATAGAGATGAACATATACTCAGAAAGTACTATCTCGTTTAGGAGATGGTATCTAGGAAAGATATAAATTAAGAATACATCCTGACAGATAAGAATCTTGCGAATGGACTAACTAAGCCATTGACTCAAGTTAAACATGACCAGCATGTTAACGAGTATGGCATGAAGCACATGGGTAATTGGCTCTAGTGCAAGTGAGAGATTGTTAGACATGATGTATGCCCTAGAGGCAATTAGGGCGATATATCTTTGTTCGCTATAATGTACAAACAGTTTCAAATTATTAGTAATAATAATTAAGGCATCTTTGTTACTTATCACTGCTTTTAATTTATTTATGTATCTCACTAGTATCATATATGTATAGTGTTAAATATGTATATGTTCATTGATGAGACAAAGTCCATGACTACTTCATAGCGTAAAAGTGCGAGGACATAGTGGGAGCTATGTGGTGTGAGAACTGCACATACGTGTTACTATGACTAGTCTAAATATCCCTAGTCATAGTTTCATTGAGACTGGACATCAATGGAGTGAATAGACTAGCATGTATAGGCTTACTCCTTGGATTAGATCCAAGCAGCCGATCTCACGAGCTAAAGGTCGTGCCTTGAGTTAAACATGAATGTATTCGGGTAATACATTAGAGACCATTATAAGACAGACACTCGGAAATAACTATATCCATGTGTTGGTGTCATGTCTTATTGCTGTAGCAGTATAAGTATCCTCAAACTTGAGATACTGGTTACTTGTGTTGGAGTTTCTATACTTTGGGTGATACTTATTCATACCCTATCGATCAGGATAACACGGGTGATTATGGGTATAGTGAGGATTATATGTTGGTAAGTCAAGTTGTCAAGATGGGATCCATCGCTCTTGATATAGTGATATAATGGGAGATGTACCTTAAGGCCCTTAGTTGAAGTGACACACTCATAAACCTCTTATTAGAGTATAAGATTGATAGAACGGGTTTCTAGTCAATCTTGATACATAATGGCCGAGTGGTGTTCTTCATCAACAAGTCTAATTCTAGGATAGCTACGGCTATTACATGAGATGACACTTAATCCGAGCTTAATAAACTGAATGGTACTTAAATTGATGGAAGGAGTGTATTGCATTGGTTACTACTACGGAATCGGATCAAGTCACAAGCGCGTGACGTTCCAAGTATCAGGGGATCATGCGCCTTTGCCCCATTTGATGGTTTAAAGCTATCGGGTTCCATATCGGTCTGGAATACAGAGCCTAATGGTTCTTGGATAGGAAGCCAAGTTTAGGTTAACCTTTAGCAGCTTTATACTTCAGGATCCTTTGAGGTCACACATTTTGGGTCTTTATCGAACTAAATAAAGAACCTATAGACTGGGTCTGTACTGAGAATATCTGATTGTCGAATTCGTTAGAAGAATTATTAATTGGTTGGACCGAATTGATAATTAAAGGGGATAAAGAGAAAATAGGGAAAATTGCATATAGCGAAGCAAAGGAATTTTTCCTATTGCGAGTGGGCCCCAAACGCACACAAGTTTTTCAGAGTGGGGCCTGTACGACTGCTCTGTGAGCTAAAAAGCTTGCAGGCCACTGTTTGCCACTTTTCTACTGATAAATTTAATAATTTGTTCGCAAGATTTGCCTATATATTAATGGCACTAAAAACTTGTTCACGTAAAGTATAGGTGTTGTCAGTACCTCTTATCAAATAAAAAAATGATGATAACTGCAAGTATACAGTTGCGATGTAGTTTTAAAAGATATTGAGCCCACAGAGAAGGAACCAAGTCTAAAGATCAATGAGGAAGGCAGAATAAAGAAAATAAAATAGATTTGATATTTTGGATAGGCGGGTTAGAATAAAGAATGAGTAAATATATATGAAAGATTAGAGAATCTAAATATATAGATTTTTCCTATGAAATAAGGATAGCAGAGAAAACATGCAAGTTCAACAAAGATGTTACGATTCACTAAACTAATCTAACAGATTCGGTTTAAAATATCCAGATGTTCAATTATTCACTGTAGAGCAACACATAAAATTGCTTTTCTAAACCTAGCGCAAACGAATTAAGACAATTATATAAACCTGGACAACATCAATACTATGCTTAGCACTGGTCGCTCTCACATAGCCACATTTAGCAAGTTACCATTCCAAAAATGTTGGCTCACTAAACAACGTTGTGAGCATGGGATTTTGTACCAGCTCGTGCGTTCGATGATGATAGCTTTTTCGGGATTTTATCCTTGAATCACACAACTTTCGAGTATCTTGACGTATCCAAATGGGAATCCTCCTCGTTTCTAATTCAGAAAGACGTTTTCAATAAAATTATTTAATTTTATTCAAAAATTAATTAATTAAATAAAAAATATGAAAATATAAAAAAAAATTCGAAAATGAAAACCCGGGAGGACTGAATCCCGGGCCAGCCTTGTTGGCGAGAGCCTCACCAAACTTGGCGAGGCAAGGCTCGCCAAGCTCTTAGCGAGACCTCGCCGAAGAAAATCTTGGCGAGGATCCTTGCCGTGTCGTTGGCGAGGGCTCGCCAAGGCCACGGCGATGAGCCTCGCCAAGATTTTCTCCTGTGAGGCCCCTCGCCGGAAAAACTTTTATTTGAATTTTTCGGTATTTTCCTATAAATACTTAGGTCTTTTTCGATAATCTAGATCCTGAAAATTATCAGGTAAAATATAGCTTTAGAACGAGTTTAATTTCCAAGAACAAGATGAACTTTTTTTGGACTTCCAACATAATTTTTTTACCGAAACTTAAAGGACGAGGAGGATTTTCAACGGCCAATCGAATATCTTCGAAGTGGATTCATTCCGTAAGGGTAAGCCTCTGAGTTCCTAGAACTACAATTTCGTGCTTTCAGTGTTTAATTTCTTCTTCTGATTTCATCTGTGAACCTAGGATTTTAATTACTTTTATTTTATTTCAACTATTGTAATTCTTGTTCATCTTTTTCTTTATTAAAAGGAGATGTATATTAGAACACCCCCACGGAGGGAATAAAACATATTCCCTGATAACAGACCTCACCTTTTGCCATTCAAGCATTTTCATTAATTAAAATGAGCAACTAATGTACTAATAAAATGAACGGTTTTATTTAAACAACAAACACAATATTGATTTTCTTTAGGCCACACAGGCCTCACTAAATTCAAAATCGAACATACGTGCTATCCCCTGTGCTAACCTTTGTGGATGCAGGTAGATTAGGATTAGATGTATATTTAGGATTTTAATTTTCCTTCGGGTATCGCAATTTCATTTTTTATGGGAAATGTAATTAATAGGTTAGCGGGCTGTTGCATCCCCTGATTTTTAAAGCCTTGTAATTTTCATTTTTTGCTTTTACTTTCCACATTTACTTACTGTTTTGTGGATGGTTTATTATTTCGTATTGGGGATGGTTTATTATTTTCGCCATACATGAATCATGCATATAAAACTAAAAATGACCTAAGTGCGAATATGCACAATTAAAAGAACACGGTTTTTTGTAGATGTAATTTAATGTGATCTAATGAGAAATAAGTAACTTATCCTGGACCCGAATCTTTGTGTCTTAGTGGGCCACCCCCCGGACATTAAGCCTCACAGGACTCTAATTCCTGGAAAGAGCTAATCCAGGTGGCAACTCCACACTAAGAGATGGTGGATTCGGGTTCAAACCAATCTAAAACATTTTTCTCTCTCTCTTTCAACCTTTTTTTACCAGGTCCCCAACCCGGTGCACCTTTTTCAAACACCTTGGTGGTCTGCGCCTCTCATTCCGCGCGCTCTCGGCCCACCGCTCCGTGTCGCCCACTCACAGTGGTGACTCCGCTGGGGATTTTTTCTAAAACTTGTTTTTTTTTTAAGTTTTAGATTTTGGACAAGTGGCGAAAATTATTAATCACATTATTCCATTTTCACTTAATTTTGACATATTCATAATAACACATTACAGTAGAAGGGATTAGCCCATAAGTCTAAGGTACCCCTATTACCGTGAAGCTTTCTCTTATACTAATCTACCTCCCTGAGAAAAGATAGTACTTGAGCGAGTGGAGCACTTGTTGCCATATCACATGTACCTCCCTCTTTAGAACCTATTTTGGGATAGGCTTGGAGTGTATTTCAGTGCAACAAGAACCTTCTACATCAGTAACCCATTTATAAACCCTCATGTAAATAAGCTATAGGCATTTTCCCTAGGGTGTTAACCAAACACGCGATCATGCATTATATTTTCTTGCAGGTGCGCTCCTTAGTATCTTCGTTGTACTAAGATGAACCAAACTTAGGATAGAGACTAGCCAAAAACCATATGCGCGGGAGTATTATGGTTGGAAGAAAGATATTGTGTGCTATGTGCTAAGTGTTTACCACTTTCTGATTCATCATGCATTGTACAAATATGCCACGCTAACGATGAATTTTCGTGCAGACACTTAAACGCACACCCTCATGATACTAAAAATGGTTTGATGTCACTCATACGTTGGAAGTTAGTAAACACTCGAGATCGTGTCACCTTAGGATGACCTAAAACCAACTAGAATCATGTTGCATCACTTACCCACATTTTTGCATGATGTCCAAATGACATCCTACTCGTAAGACAAACTTACCAAAATCCTAGCATGATGCCCATTTGGCATCTGAATTAACGCCCTTCTAGGGCACCTGTATACACCAAAAGCCTACCTTAGGTAAATGTGAACACAAAGGATATCCCAGGTGATGTCCTAACCCAAGCCCTCGTAGGGCGAACTTTTACTCACGCATCACTACATACCTTCAGTGATGATGTCTACTGAAATCTAAGACTTTGGCCCGATAGGGGCAAAATGACCAAAACATTCATTTATGTGTTACTAATGGTATTTTTCTCCATACATTTGGATAATACCTTACACTAGAGTATGTCACATAGCCTACTCACACATAAAGAGAGTTAACTCTCGAACCTTTGACCTATCACCACACGGGTAATTAGACCACTTCATTACATCATTCCACTTTACGTTATCCCAAGGATAGGATACATATCTCAAAACTAATGGACCTTCATTCATCGCATGGACTAACGATTCTATTTTTTTGTGTAATTTTATCTTACATCATGGCACACTAACCCTTTTCTACAGCCATAACATTAAACATCTTATGCATCAATCACGCATCATGATTTTACATGCATTCCCTAACGATCTCCTTGTATGTGTCAGCTAGGAAAAAGCCACTTCATCAAAAAACTTGGAACGGGGCTTCTGGCCAGCTGATCCGTCTATCTCCAATCATGGCTCATCAAGAAGGAATTTCGTACACCGACTCTAGCTCGGATTCAGATCAAGACACTCCTCACAGTTTTTGTAACATGTTTAATCAGTAGGAAGAGAACGTGATTAATGAACAAACTCTTGGGGTGGCCTAGAACCCGCAAGTAAATCAATCATCGATGAGCACCGATATTGCTGCAGCTATGAACGCTTTTGCTAATAGTGACCAGTTTGCGTCAATCCTCAATCGCCACACTAGAATTGGGCAACCCAAGTAGAGGGTAAATGATGTGGTACAAAATGTTGGTGGTACTATCCTACCGAGAGGATCGTCATTTTCCGCTACTGTATTTCCAAGTTTTGTAACAGTCGCCCCTAACTTCTATCAGTTCGGTTCTGGGCAGAGTCAGCCACAGACAGTGTATGAGCCACAGGTGGGTAGCCAATTCTTCCCAGGGTAGCTGGGGCATGCTTCTTTCAGCCCAAGGGCAGTGGGGTCTTCAGAGATTAGGCCCTCTTCTAATTACATTCCGTTTATTCAAGGGATGGCTTAGCCTATAGTACCCAGTTGGGGCCCTCTCAGACATTCCAGGGTCAGGGGCAGTCTTACCAGAATTCGTTGTATGGTGGTTTCTCGGAGACCCCAAACATGATCCTTCAACAACTTGGAATGGCTGAACTCTAGAGACAGTTCTTAGCCACTCATGTGTAGGGGCAGAGGGGTGCAATCCCAGTGCAGCCCACAGTTGGGGATGAGGATACTTTGCCACCGACCTTTGCTATGCCTCAATTTGAGAAGTACACAGGCAACACTGATCCTCGTGTGCATATTACGCATTATCAGAATGTGATGAGGGCTTTGAGGATCAGTGATCGAATGATGGCGAAACTGTTTATTATTACGTTGGGAAGCCCAGTAAACGAGTGGTACAATCACTTACCGATAGAGGTAGCTTATGATTGGGGATGTCTGTCCCAGGCAATGATGGATCATTATGGGTTCAATACTCTGATAATCACCACTACGCAGAATCTGGAGGTGGTGAAGCAAAAAATTAGGGGAGAGCTTTAAGCCCTATTTTGAGAGATGGATGGCTACGCAAGTACGCTTACAATCTCGCCTATCTTTGCCAGAAATGATCGTAAAGCTCTTAGATGGTGCCTTGCCATCTTATAGTAAGAGGCTAGGGTCAGAGACTTTCCATAGTTATCAAGAGGCTTTTGTGCGAGCTGAGAAGATAGAGTGCTATGATGCCATGGAGGCAGAAGTAGGGCAACAGGTTGCTAAGCCTTATTACAGGAAAAATGATTCCAACCCAATACAGGTAAAGGTGAATTAACCAGTTGTGCAATTGGTGAATGAAGAAAAGGTAGCCACCGTTAGGTTGCCAAAGGAAGAATATCATGGCATCTCACCATATACTGCTAATTTTGGATTCTTGTTCACCAAGCTACATGAACTTAATCAGTTGGAAAGCTTGAAGAAGCATATCCCTCCCAGGCCAAAAGAGAAGAACAATTATTGCCATTATCATGTGGCCGTGGGACACTGCACAAATAATTACAAGGAGCTGCTAAAAGCCATTCAGAAACTGGTGGCTGATAAGGTCATCCATGAGCCTGCGCTTAAGCCCAGCACGAAGAACAGCCCTTTGCCGAATTTTGAGGCGAGGGTAAGAATGATTAACTCAGGTTTATAAGAGTGGAAGGTCCTGAGCTGCCTGTCTGAAGGGCTTAAAGAATTTGTGATGATGGTCGGGTTGGGATGCGATCCTAATCAGGTTTGGAAGATACTGGAGGAAGAGTCAAACCACCAAGGGTGCGGGGGTAAGATTAAAGCTGTTGAGATCAACTTTGCTGGGATACCGGTATTTACCGGCCAAAAACCTACGTCGCTTCACGTAGGGAGAAAACAGTCAAGAGAAGCACGAGTCAGCAAAGGAGAGGAGTATGTGATGGCGATTGAGTCGGGATGGACTTCGACGACGTGATAGAGATGCTTGAATCTGAGTCAAGCAATCGAGTGATTAGAGAACGGGAAGAAGTCCTGAGGGCTAGTTTTAGCTGAGCCGGTATGTTAGTTTTTAATGGGAATGACTCATCGTCTTCCCACTTATCCAAGTTTTATATCCTGTGTCAAGCATAGGGCCTCTCTCAAGGTATGATAGCTACACTGCTTGCGTGCTCACTAGCAGGAGTAGCAAGTTAGTGGTATGAAATGTAGTCGGTTGAGACTAAGAGCAATTGGAATTATATCTCTGCAGAGTTCCAGGCAGAGTTTGCATTTTTAGAACCTCCGAAACAAACCATGCGAGATCTGCTCCCTTGTGTACAGAGGGAAGGAGAATCGCTCACCGGCTACATAAAGCGGTCAATGTTTATCTATCTAGTGCTGGCGCCAAGGCCATTTGAGCTTTCTGCAGTATAATTGATAATAGGTGGATCCCGGGATTGGTATCGCTATCATTTATCAAGGCTGGCAATCCTAGATTTTGAGGAGTTATCTTTTCACGCTCATCATCTCAACAGGGAGATAATGACCAGACACCGTAATGTCCACGAGGTAGGATCAGGGATACCCGCTGATTCTGTACTAGCGATGCTATCTCGGTCTAACCCGATGGTGAGTGCAGTGGTTGATGAAGATGAAGGCACCAAAGATGATCCTTTGGCAGAAGTGTTCTCAGTGGAGGGAGATGAACCACGGAGGGACACAATGAAGGTGGAATCAGGAAAGCACCAACAAGGGTGCCCATTGATCTTGATGTATATGTCCCTAAGTCGAGAAGGAAAAGGAAACACGAAGAAGGAACCTCTACTGAGGTAGAAACCATTTCTAGTGGGAAGAAGCCCATAAGCTTAGATTCTTACAAGTTGAAGGGGTGACATGGCCAAGTGGAGGATGGATACGACCAGTACCCTTGGGTCAATTCCAGGGAAACAAGAGTGATGGATAATGGAGTACTAAGGGTTACTCGGAGTGGTAGAGTTTTTTGAAGGGATGAGACTGTACAACTCAATAACTCCAGGCCGGAGGAAATAGTAAGAGAGCAGCCCGAGCCACCTCTACCCCCAAAGATGGATGAAGACATGCTAGACATAGACCCTTTGGTAAATCAACTGAAGGGAACTCAGGCCAAATACAGCATTTGGAGGTTGCTTAAGACTTCACAAAAGCATAGGATGGATTTAGTTAGGAGGTTGATGGAAATGCCTGCTACACCTACAACCTCAGTAATCGAGATGTGTGCTGCCATCGGGGAAGGAATTGCTCCCCCTCAAATGCCATCCATAACTTTTGATCAATCAGAGCTGTCGCAAGAATTGGGATTGCATAATCGGGCCTTATTTATCAAGGTTCAAATTTTTGATCGTGCGATACCATGTGTGATGGTAGATGATGGCTTGGCCCTCAATCTCTGTCCTCTCAAAGTCCTACCCCACCTAGGGCAAAGGGAGGATATGCTCACCAAATCTAACACGGTAATCTGAGCCTACGATGATTCGAAGAGGGGAGTAGTAGGCAGCTTTGAAGTGGAGGTCACTGTTGGAGGAGTGACCTCCAATGTAAAGTTCATTGTACTGGATATTCCAGTAACTTATTCGTTACTTCTAGGCAGGCCATGGATCCATGCAATAGGGGCAGTCCCTTCTACTCTGCACTAGAAAATAAAACTTATTCATAAAGGGAGGCCGGTGATGATCAAGGCTGATGAGGAATCAATGATGGTGGGTACCTCATTTAAGGAGAGAACAATGAAAGGGCTGAGGGTGGCAATGGCCACTGAAGAGAAGAAGAAGGGGCGCCGAACTCCAAAGGGATATCGCTTCTTCCCTGGGAGCCTGAGAACTCAAATGAAAAAGCAAGGATTTATTCTTGGAAAAGGATTGGGGAAATATCATCAAGGGATTATCAGGGCCATCGACCCTATTCTTGTCACACCTGGATTAGGTCTAGGATTCACCCCTAGCATGAAATGTACAAGCATAAATGGCCCATGTTCTATAACATGGTAAGCCTCTGTGAGGCGGAAAGCACTAAGGCATACCTGGGAGAGCCAGAACCGATGAACAAAAATGGAGAAGAGGTCAAAGGGCTCGAGATATTCAACGATGTCTTTGACTTCAAGACCGGCAAGCTGATTGAACCCCCCATCGATGCTGATCGGCAAGAAAAACCAATCCTAGCGGTAACCCTAATCGAGGAGTCTGGAAAGGGTAGAGTACTGGAATATGCGATGGTAGCTTTCACTAAGGCTGTTAATGAGTTGATGAAGAAAGGTGATGCGAGAGACCAAGATCTACCAAGCACTATCAAGCTCCTCACCGAGAAGCTGGTACAGACCAATCTCGAGGTAGAGCCTACCACCGACACACCTACTGCTACAACAATTGAAGCCCCTCCGCCTGTGGAGGAGGAAATTGATGATGTAATAATGAACATTTCTGATGTTTTTGACAATTTTACCTACGAGGCTCATTCAATGAAGTATGACAATTTTGCTTACTTGTTTGATGTTCTGCCTGACGGCACCATGCATTCATATGATCATACACATAATGTCTTTAACATTCATGATACATCATTAAACGAAATTAACTTGGGTACAAATAAGTCACCAAAAATGGTGATAATTTCCAATGATTTGACTCCTGAAGAAAAATGAGAGGTCACGAATGTACTTAAACGGCACGTAGCAGTGTTTGCTTGGTCATATGAGAACATGCCTGGAGTGGATAGATAGATCGCGGAACATCGTATCCTAACCGACCGTCGGATCAAGCCAGTAAAACAAAAAGGCTTAAATGGGCAGAAAAGGTCAAGGTTGAACTAGCAAAGCAGATTGAAGCTAAATTCTTAGA
>CATIWQ010514431.1:0-19678 GCA_949673415.1 Euphorbia schlechtendalii
GTGCATGTAGGCAGTTAGTTCCAATTGATTTCTATTTAAACGCTGTAATTTCAATTCATTAATATCAGAAAATTGCCCCAAATAGTTCTCTCCTTCTTGCTTAATTGTTCTTGGAGTTTAACCCACTTACGGGTCTTATCACTCTTCCTTTGTGTCGTTATGGGGTAAATTAGGTCTTTATAAAGTTGTTATTTACTAGCTTGATATCAATTCCTTAAATAAGTTTTTATGTATTAGAATGCATCTTCAAGACATTGCCAAGATTATAAAAAATAGCGATTTATAGAAATTATTTATGGTTAGATCTAATCAATTAAGATAATTATTGATTTTTAGCTAATTATTGACTACCTTTTATTCTAGTGATTAATATTTAAGACCGGTGGTATGATTTTTAAAATTCTTAGTTTTAAATCACATATTAGGTGGTGTGTAGATTTTCATTTATATTTAATGTAAAATTAATAAAAATATACATTGATAAATAAAATGTGAACAATTTTCTATAAAAAGTTTCATACATGCAGGGTGAATTCTACTATTTGACTAATGGAAGAAAAATTCAAAGTAGGTTTGTAAAGATAATTATAAATAAACATATTTTATGATGACTTTGTTAAAAATCAAATCTTCATTACTTTACTGCTTATCATCGTTATAATGAAATGATCGTTGATTCAATAATGATAAAAGGTAAAATAAAATTTATTTTATTAAAAACAAACTTGTCATAATTAAATATTATTAAAAAAATGAAATCCGTTTATAATAAAAAAAATAAATAGAATCGAATTTTATATTATTTTTCAAGGACCTTTAATCTATAATACTTTAACCTTACAAAGACGAAAAATTACAAAGTGATTTTACAAACCAAAAATCATTGATTCTGGTTTTTAGGAGGCCAGGAGTCGACAATTGACACTGTTCTCAATTCTCGCACCCCACTCACTTCGTCTTCCTCTTCAGGTATAAACCTACTTTTCTTTTTAATTTACTAGATCTGATTCTTTACTTTCTCACCTACTCCCCTTCATACTCCAACTACCTTCGATTTTTTCACTCTGTCTTTTCCCTGCCAAATACTCGTCAGTATTTCCCTAATTTGTGCTTTTTAATTCTTCTAGCTTGGTATCGTTTTCAAATGCAGAGATTCGTAATATGCGGTTTATATTGATAATGTATTAGTGTCGTAATCTCTTAATTCCAGTGATCTTTGTTTCTTCCATGAATCAGATTTTGTGCCTAATTATCATTTGAAGCTTACTTCGGTCCGGCAATCCTCCCAACCTAAGTTTCCGCCTGATTGATTTATGGTAAATACACCTTCTAATGGCAATTTTTTTCCGTTCTTTCGACATTTGTGAATGTGTTTGTTTTTTCATCAGTGAATGGACTTCATGTGCTTTTGTTCTTGCTACTATACTGATAGCAGAGGAGTGTATGTGAAGAATTTTCTTATTGTTGACACTCGGTTGGAAATTTAATCTTATTCGTATAGCATGTTTTTTTATAGATATTTCCTTTAGCGATTTCTGTATATTCGATATCAGCATCTGCATTGATGCTGCTGTAACCGTGAGATTACGAATGTTGAGGAAAATGCAGGCTTGAGTTTTAAATTCTACTAGTCCTTGAAGCTTTAAAAAGCTTGTTGTAATCTTGGCTCAGTATTTATCTCTATCTATGCTTTGATCTAGGAGGTCTTAAGAGAGAGGAAGTGGAGTGTGAATGATGTTTTGTTGTATTTCTTGATACTGGTTTTTTAGCATCACATCTAACTGCTTTGTGCTTTGTTAGATACGTTGTGACACTATTTCTTTTCTCGTTGCTGCCAAGTAACTGATTAATTTAGGAGAATCTTTTAAAAGATGTGATTCTTGTTTTTTCTGAAGTTGGGACATTAAGCTTCTACTTTCACAGTTCTCAGTAAAGGCATACTATCAGGAATAACTGGCCTCTCTTTCTTTGTTTTTGCTGATGTTTAGTTTCACATTTGTGTTCAAGCATACATTGAATCTATTTGTTAAACTTTAATGTGTTATATAATATTGTAATCTCCTTTCCTCCATGAATCTTTTAGAGGCACAGAGAACCACCAAAAGTACCTTGCACCGAGACTGTGCAAGATAGAATCAGCAACTTGCCTGGTCATGTTGTAGACCTAATTTTGTCGCATTTGCCTATTAGAGATGCAGTAAGAACAAGCATTTTGTCAAGGAAATGGAGGTACACGTGGGGAAAAGTTCCAAACCTAGTGTTTGACAATCATTGTGTCTCGGTTCAATCACAAGATCAAACACTTCTTAGGAATAAGCTTGTCAACATTGTGGATCATGTGCTTTTACTTCATAATGGCCCAATACATAAATTCAAGCTTTCTCACAGAGATCTTCTAGGAGTAACTGATATTGACAGATGGGTTCTTCATCTATCTAGAAGTTCTATCAAAGAATTCATACTTGAAATATGGAAGGGGCAGCGCTACAAAGTTCCATCTTCTTTGTTCTTATTTGAGCATTTGAACCATTTGGAACTATTCAATTGTTTGCTGAAACCTCCTCTATCATTCAAAGGCTTCCGAAATTTGAAGAGCCTTGACCTTCAGCATATCACCATCACGCAGCTAGTGTTTGAGAATTTGATTATCAGCTGTCCACTTCTTGAGAGGTTGACTTTGATGAATTTTGATGGTTTCGCCCACCTCAACATTAATGCTCCGAATCTTCAGTTTTTTGACATAGGAGGTGTTTACGACGAGGTTAATTTCGAAAATACCTTCCAGTTAACTCTAGTTTCCATTGGCTTGTATGGGAATGTTAAAAATAACCGCAACTTGGCCTATGGGAGTTCCAGTAAATTGCTGAGGTTTTTTGCCAATCTCCCCCATATTCGAAGACTTGAGATTCAGAGTTACTTTCTTAAGGTAATACTTTAATCATATGTTCATTGTTTATCCTTTCATAGGAATGGTATCTTAATTTTTTTAAAATATTTGTGACTTACTCTGTCATGCATTTGAGATCTGAATTTGTACCATAATTCGTTGTCTTTCATATTCTCCAGTATCTGTGTATTGGCAATATACCTAGCAGATTGCCAAACCCTTGCTTGGATCTGAATTACCTATCGATACGCATAAATTTCAATGATATGGATGAGAATTTAGCCGCCTTGTGCCTTTTAAGAAGCTCCCCAAACGTGCAGGAGTTGGAGATTTTGGTAAGCTTCTTGCTATGCACTATGATGATTTTTTTTGGTGGTTTACCAATTGAATAACCCTTTTCATGTTTCTCCTATTGATTCTTATCTGCTTCATGTAGGCTCGTCCAGAAGAAAATGTTACTGCTGGGACAATAGCTAATGTTTGGGAAGATGATCAGTGGAACTATCTTTTTAGCCAACTCAGAACTGCAAAAGTTGTTGGCATCAATGGTTTCAAGCCGGAACTTGATTTTGTTAACTTCCTGCTTTCAAACTCTCCTGTGCTCGAAAGAATGACTGTTAAGCCATGTTCTGAAGATGGGGGATGGGAGTTGCTTAAAGAGTTGCTTCGTTTTCGGCGGGCCTCAATTCAAGCCGAAATCATCTATCTTGATCCGTAGCTACTATGAAGTCTGTTTTGCAGCTATTGAAGTTGAACAAGCTACAAAAACTGCAAAAAAAGAAGAAAAACTACATAATTGGTAAGACAATCTGTTATCTTCTGCGTGATACTAATACTATATAACTAATATATTGGTTGTAATTTTGTATATGTGTATGTATGTGTGTAACGACTAAGCTGTATTCATGCTTAGTAGAGCTAAGCTGAATACAAGGAGGTGTGTTTTGAGCTAAAAAGTCTGTTATGTTTTGCTTTGACAGTCTGGTATACAGACTAAGTTTGTTGGCATGTTTTTAGAGCAATGTTTTATTAGTTTATAGAGAAAGAAAATCTAGATGATGGCTTCATTTAAGCATGCCTGCGATGAGAATAGAAAATTAAACGAGGGGGGCTATTCGTATGAACTATTAGTTTATTAAAGAAAAGGATTGCGGAAGGAAAGGGACAAGCATAAATGCATACTAGACCAATTCCATTTTGTTTTATCAGTTTATGATTTTCTCCAAATGACTATGCAAACAAATTCATAGATTTCATGAAACTAAACTGATGATTGCTTGCAATTGAACTGGATTGTAGTACAAAATAGTAAAGCCTCGTTCTGATTGGATTAATCGTATTTGACAATGATATTTTGAGTTGACACTAATGTTTAACGAGTATTGAAGCATTTCATCAACGGATGCTTTTGTCTTTCGGCATGAAGATTTCTGGTTTCTTACAGGGCTGAAAGTGGGGCTTGACACCGGATGCACCCCATCTCCATATTAGAAAAAATAAGATCAAATTAGAATTTTGTTTCAATTATATTCAATTTCAAATAAATAGTAAAAATAAACATCAAGTATTAGATAAAAAATACATTGTTCAACAATCAAAATAAAACATAAAATAAAATAGGATTTTTGATTTATATTAAAAAATTTAAATTTCTAAAGTTGATATATATATAAATTACATATTCTATATGAATAGAAATAATTTTATAAAATAATCTTAATTACCAAATAATTACAAAATAAATAAAGTTAAAAAATTGAATTTTTAAATAATATTTGAGAAATATTCAGAAATTTTCTATTTAAATATATTAGATCGACGATGGAAAATATTATCTCCATCTACATTAAAGATTCGGGATTAGAAAATCTTCAATCAATTCTTACCAAATCCATCAGGCTAACTAGAAAAATACTAAAACAAAACATGGTTGAGACCACAAAATATGAACATCAGCTTTGTACATAAAAATTAAGAATGGGCACTATTGTCATTTTAATTTACGCCGAAACATTATCCCCTTCTCAAATTTCTTCTCTTGTCTTCCCAGAAAGGAAGAGCTCGGAGTGAACTGAATTGTACTCGATCAATAAAAATGTCAATCTCAATTTCCTCACTCACCTCTTCCTTTTTGTCTCTTTCGTTTTCATCGCAAGTTTCTCAAAAGCCCAAAACTCTCTCATTATCCCCTTCAAAATCCATTCCCTTCTCCCTCTCCTTCAAACCTTCCACTCTCCGTGTCTCCGCCACGGTTGCCGCGCCACCTGAACCTGAGACCGCCGACCTTAAAAAAGTAGTTAAATCGAGGCTCCCCGGCGGATTTGCTGCCCAGCCTATTTGGGGCACCGGCCGCCGTAAATGCGCCATTGCTCGAGTCGTTCTTCAGGAAGGCACGGGTCAAGTTATCATCAATTACCGAGATGCCAAGGTTTCCCCTTCTCCTTTACCAATGTTTCTCTCGCCATACATTATATTCTTTTATGATTGGAACGCTAATTTTGGTATATACCTGGCACTTAATTGGTTGTATAATCCGTAATTCAACTGTATTGCTTGAAATTTTAGAGAATGTAGCAAAATTATTCATCTTACACTGATAATGCCGCTTTTGAGACCTTAAGTGAATTGGAATAAGCTGTGTCGTGCTTTTACTTTATTAGTTTGCACATTTTCCAGATAGGTTTTCTTGCATAGCGCTCTAGTTTCACAATAGTCTCTAGCCTATTGATGAAGAGTTCTCCTTTTATGTTTTGAAAAGCTATAGGATTGGATCGGTAAGATATATGCGTTTTATTGTATACTTTCTACATTCTTAGGCTACGTTCTTTTTAGCTTATTTTAGCGCTACGTAGTTATAAATTTACATTCAAATAATTCAGTTTAGTACATCTACTTGTAAGTTGAAAAGAACATAGCTTTAATATGCTTCTCGTGCTCTGGAAATTGGTGAAATTTATGCCATTTTCTTTCATGATCATTTTGCAGTTTGCTAGGTTTTTAGAATATAGCTTAGCTTTAAATTTGGTACTTTTGGATATTCTTTGTATTTTCCCTCTATAATCTGGATCGATTCTCCCCTAAAATCTATATGGCTTTATTTAGATACTAGTGTACTATGATATAAAATTTAGAATTGAGTTCTTTTTTAGGTTCTTTTAAGCACATAACATGAAATTATCCGCTGCACTACGCGGTAAAGCCCCTGTCTTCAATCGGAGAAGCTCTTATGACCATGCTTTTGAATTTGTGGTTATAATTAGTAATTCAAAACTGTAAAGCTTTGCATTTCTTTAATTCTTGAAAATTGAAATAATGGCTTAATCTATAGCTCAACCTAGCAACTAAACATGTTCATTTGCTTTATTTTGTTGTGGGATTTATATCTTCCACGTGGGTTGGAAATTTGAACCCTTGTGGCCATATTCATTGCATCAGCAAATTGTGCTCTATGGTTAATTTCTTTGTAACAAAGGCTCTATTTTTACTCTCAATTCTCATTATTACGATCATTCTTCATTTTGATCGGTATGATTAAAAGAGCCGGATTTTTCGAACGCTGATCAGGAATACCTTCAAGGAAATCCATTATGGCTCCAATACGTGAAAGTTCCATTGGTGACTTTGGGATACGAAAGCAGCTACGATGTGTTTGTGAAAGCACACGGGGGAGGCCTCTCAGGCCAGGCTCAGGCAATCTCGCTAGGCATTGCTCGCGCACTACTGAAGGTGAGTGCAAGTCACAGACCGCCTTTGAAAAAGGAGGGCCTTTTGACTCGGGACTCAAGGGTCGTTGAAAGGAAGAAAGCCGGTCTTAAGAAAGCTCGCAAGGCTCCTCAGTTCTCTAAACGTTGAACTTCGGTTTATTCTGTATACATTTTTTGTTCTTTTTCCAGTGTATTTAATGAAATTGAGTAATGTTACTGCTATGTTTTGAACTTTGAATGAAAATATGAATTAGATTCTTTCTGGGATTGGTTTAGTAGCCGTTGATCCGGGTATTGTTGACAATTTGTTACTCTGGTTGGTTTAAGCTGTTAAATTAGGATCATTGCCCTTTGACTATTATGTTCTTTATCTTCAACTCGTTGCAGTCATTATAAAATCCTTCTTACTGTCTTGAAAATAGGTTATTTTACTCTTTTGTTTTGTAAAAGAAAAATTTAATTGCTTCATGTCAGCCTTGTCACTTGATTCGGCCTCAGAAGACTGAAGTGGGCTAGCAATAGCAAAATAATCTATTGATCAATATAAATTTTATATATAATTTTAACCATCAGCAATGAAACGATGTCGTACATGCATGATGTCAATTTATAGCTGAAATTGGTATTACCACTTGTCTAATGCATTGAACCCACTTAATATTAGTGTCGATGAGTTAATTAATTCAATAAAAATAAGATATGATTTTGTAAAATCGTAGTTAACGTTTATTAATACTTTAGCCAATTTATTAAATTTGGTTTAGTGAAAATTAAATCCTATTGAACATAATACTTTGGTATTACGAGTGAAATTGTAAAGCTTAATGGGTAACTTACCAAACTGCATCAAAATATTAACCGTCCACTAAATATTATCATTTTAACTTATTCACAGTTTATAAAATAATAATAAACCAAATAAAATGATTTACAAACTTACTATTTCATAAATATTTTAAATATTGATTACTATAATTTTTTCATCTTATTATTAAAAATTAAAATATGCTTATCCCGATAATTTAGTAGACGGAATGACCGATAATTTTCTTATTTCAAAGGGAGCAAAATAAAAAATGTTGGGCAGAATCCACATTGAAGATGGAACCGAAAGGTGACATATCGTACTAGGTTTCTAGATCCGAAGAATTGTTATCAAAGCCGGTACTGTAAACCAGCGCTTCAAATTCAAACGCCGTAAAAGCTCCAATGGCGTATATAACTGAAGAACAAGAAGGCGACAGAGTGCAAGGAGAGGAAACCAACCAACCTTGTCACCTCGATCCTGTAATTTCCTCCTAAATTCCATAGCAACCTGCCTCTTACAACGTGATCATCGCTCAATCATAGAAACATAGCTTGATTTTTCTATTTCTCTTCCTTTGGCCTGGTTAATTGATATCTGCTTAAGCCACAATGGAGTATTACGCAAGTACCGACGATGATGATGATTATTATGAAGATTATGATGATAGGGTTTCTTTGGACGGCTTAGTGGAAACTGTCAGTCGTCCGTCTATCAAGGTAAGAAGCTACTCTGTAATTATCGGCATCAGTTGTTTTCCTTTTTCAATTTTCTCTGGATAATTCGCAACATTGAAATTAAATCTCATTGGATTCTACTTCATTGGACCTTGAAATTTTAAACATGGCCATATATTTGCAATGATTTTCCTTGGTTGTTTGGTGTTTGAGAATCCGTTGCTAATTGCTGTTATATGTTCATATACGTGTAGAATTCGGCATCAATGCTTTCCTAATTCTGTTTCTTGTTTTCCTTCATCTATGCTCTTGGTCTTTTTGCAGATAATCACGAAAGAGATTCTTTTGGCTGAACAGGTAGAAATTTCAATGCGTGTAGCATTATATATCTAGAAATCAACTGACAATTTTTTTTACTTATTGATAATGTTTGTTGATGTTGAGTTTTGCAGTGGGAACATATTGACAGAGTAATGGAGCTGTTATCATTGAAGGAGCACCAGGCTAGGGCGTTGCTAATTTATTATCGATGGGATATTAACAGAGTGATTCAATTGTTTGTTGAGAATGGGAAAGATCATTTGTTTGCTGAAGCAGGGGTGGCGACATTATATGAAAGCAACGTTATCTTTGCGCAGTTACCATCCATGGTTGAATGCAAAATTTGTTTTGATAATGTGTGTGCCAGTCATGTGACTGTCATGGACTGTGGTCACTTCTTCTGCAACAACTGTAAGTACGCGAAACATTTGACTTGTTCTTCTTTGGTTAGCATTGGCCTAACAGTTTGACTATCGTCGCCGAGTTTGTATATAGAGTTTCCTTGTAAGAACCTGCATTATGATCATTCGAAAAACAATGGCAGAATATATAAATTTTGTTGGATTGTCCAAGATGGACTTAATGTTTTTATGAATTGCAATAGAAGTAACAGCTTAAAATTTTATTCATACAGGGTATTTGTTAGTTTTAACTGATCTAATGTATACTGTTTTGCTTGTTGTGGCAAAAGTAGTAGCAAAAAGTTTTCGATAGCTTATTTGGTCACTTTTCTCGTTGTGCAAGAATAAGATAATGCAGATTTCTCATGATTTCTGATAAATTCATAATTCAGCTATGTAAAATTCATAGTTCTATACCTCATAGAGGCTTTATTTCCAGGCTGACAGTGAATTTTTTTAAAAATCTTTCCAACACATGACAAATTATTCAAAACTTTTGTTTAGGTTGGACTCAACATTTCACTGTGAGGATAAATGAGGGCCAGAGTAGGCGAGTTAGGTGCATGGAAACCAATTGCAATGCAATCTGCGACGATTCGAAAATCAGACATTTAGTCGCTGCGAGCGATCCCGATCTTGCAGAAAAATTCGATCAATTTCTTCTAGTGTCATACATTGAGGACAACAAAAGAGTTAAGTGGTGCCCTAGTGTTCCCCATTGTGGAAATGCGATTCAAGTCGAGGATGATGAGCTTTACGATGTTTTATGTGCTTGTGGTAAACAGTTCTGTTTTAGTTGCTTGTCAGAAGCACACTCACCTTGTTCATGTATCATGTGGGAACAGTGGTCTAAGAAATGCTCTGACGATTCGGAGACAAATAACTGGATAACCGCCCATACAAAGCCTTGCCCAAAATGTCGAAAGCCAGTTGAAAAGAATCAAGGGTGCAACCTTGTGTCCTGTCTTTGTGGGCAACCATTTTGGTGAGTATTTCATCAACAGGAAACTAAACTCGTTCCAAAATAACTTATTACCCCCTGAACATTAAAGTAACCCAGTAGCACTCTCAACTTTTGAAAATTGCACCACTTTGCTCCCTGAATGCCACGTGTTAGCTTCTACTTGGTTTGACTTTTCAAAGATGCATTCTTTCTCCAATCAGAAGCTGACACGTGGCGTTCAAGTAGCAAATTGATGCACTTTTTGAAAGTTGAGGGAGTTATAGGATTACTTTGAAAGTTCAGGTTTTTTTAACAAGTTTGGGGACTTATTGACGCATATTTTTCTTTCCCTTGTTTTCCTCATGTGTTTGTGGGTTTTGTGCAGTTGGCTATGTGGTGGTGCTACTGGGAGGGATCACACCTACACCACTATAGCGAACCACAGCTGTGGGCGATACAAAGAAGACTACATAGTCGAAACTGGGCGCGCAGAGAGAGATCTGAAACGCTACATGCACTACTACGATCGATACAGGGCACATCTAGATTCTTTCACGCATGATTCTGCTATGAACGAAACCATAAAGGGAAAGGTCTTGGCACTCGAAGACGGGGATTTTGCGTCCAAAGATTTTAGCTGGATAACAAACGCACTCCACATACTTCTCAGGTCAAGGCGCATTCTTTTAGCTACCTACGCGTTTTCATACTTCGTGTTTGGTGATGGCTTGCTCAAGGGCGAAATGGCGGAAAACGAAAAGGAGCTGAAAAAGAACTTGTTCGAGACCCAGCAGCAGCAGTTTGAGGGTAACGTTGAGAAGCTCTCCTCGTTTCTTGCGGAGAAATTCGAGGATTACGAAGAGGAGAAGTTTTTGGATTTGAGGTTGCGGGTCATCGCTGTCTCTTTTTCCACTGAGAATCTCTGTCGAAATATGTGAGTTCATTTTTGCATTCGTACAATCGCTATTAAGTTGACTGCTTAGATTCACCATTGTTATACGACAAAAAATCGACCTGAAAAAACAGTTTAGTTCAGATTTTTTATCGGATTTTTCCAGCTAATATTTTGGCATTTATGCAGGTATGACTGTATTGAGAATGATTTGTTGGGCAGCCTGAAGTGGACATGTCATAGGATAGCTCCTTACAAGCCAAGAGGTGTGCTTAGCAAAGAATAATGATGCATTTGGAGATACAACAACCAAATAAACACATCCATATAAGCTTTTAGTAGCTTTGTAAATGATAGGTGTTTTAGATTTATTGCTACGAACTAGGAAACTAGTCAAGTTTTTTGAATATAATTTGGTGACTTATATTAGAATTTTGTTTTTAAGTTTGAATAATAGTAATGATCAACTATATTGAATTGAAAAAAAATTATTTGATGTATTAGGTCTGATGAGCTTTTAACATATATTAATAAAATTGTAACCTGATAATCAAGAAGTTTGAAATTTTACTACAAAATGTAAAAAAAAATTCATTAATTTCAATAGTTATATATAAAAAGCACGGGACAAATTTTTAATTTTGTTGATTGTGGATTAAGGTCGAAAGATGTTATTTATGAATTCTAAATTAACGAATCCGGATTAAGTTAATGTTGTTATTAACTTCAACATTAAATTAAACTGAATTGATGTTACTTTCATATATATATTTATAATTACAGAACTTAATTAAGCCCTCCAATAACATTTCGTTCGTTCGGAACCAAATAATGTTAATTTGCCGCAAAAAATTATCATTAAAAAAGAGCGGGTACGTCGTTCGATTCTGGTTTTCTCAGCAGCTGTTACTTCAACTACTAACGAACAGTCCAAACACCGAGCCCCACAGATCGCAGAGCGTTTCCGAACCCTAACCCCCAATTCCATTTTCCCTTTTAATTTTTGTGAATTAGTTTACGTATGTCATCTTCTGTGTTCACTAACAACAGCATTTCAATCTCAGTCTCCGATGAAGATCCAGAAGAATCCGGTCGGATGCGGGTGCGAGTGCATCGAAAGCGTAAGAAAAAGCAGGGTCGCCGAGTCAATAACGAGTTGGCTCAGCGTGTTCTTAGGTTTCTTTTCAGATATTGGATGATTTTGATTTTCCTCCCCGCTGCCTTACTTCTCTTGTTCGAAGCTTCAAAGATTACTAGAAAACCAAGTACAGTTGTAAAATTTGGTAATAAAGGAACAAAGACTCCTACGCCGGATTTAGATGCCGATTCTAAAGTTACTGAATCGAAGAATAAAGGGAACGGTAATTTGGATCGGCTCGATCCGCCGCGTAAGTTATTGTTGAATATTATTGTCTATGTACAATTAATTGTTTACTTGCCATTATGGGGGCAATACGTTCTTTACCTTGCTGCAATTCTCGTTGTGCTTGTGTTTATGTTTTCTTAATTTTATTATATGAAGCCGTTTCACGCATTGCATTGGTATACGGTCACTTAAATTCTACCGAAAATCGTTATAATAGACTAATAGTGCAAGAACGTATGTTTTTTAATTTTTGATGGTGCAAGCTTATTGATGATTTGATAAGTGACTGACCTGTTGTTATCGATAAGATGATATGAATATGATGATCAAACAAATTTTTGAAGTCTACGGACTGGAGAGAAACAGAAAAGGACTTCCCTTTCATTTTTTCCAAGTATACATTGTCTCTGAGAACTCAATTATGTATCTGGTTTTTTTTTTGGATTCCTTATAAAGATGGCAATGTTTAAAATTTAGTCTGTGCTAGGTATTTAATTTGAAATGTAGTATGTCATGTCTTTGATTAAGCAAAAATCTATAGATGTTTATAGATATTTATATATGAAACCCATTTGTGGATGGTATCAGGTTGCTTGAAGCTGCTACCTCCTGAAGAACTTCAAAGTTTGGATATCCCTATGCATGATAAATCCAAGAGTCCTGTTAAAAATATTGAATACATATCAGAGAAAGACGCACAACATGGAAGAGGGAATAGTACTCTTTCTCAGCTTCGCACGGAGGGTACTCGATTTAACTTATTTACTGGAGAACAAACCCTTGACCAACGAGAGAGGAGTTTTAAGGTAATAACTGCATCTTCGCAATGTTATTAGGCTGGTTTAGGATGATATGATGTACTGTGACGTATATATTAGGATTAATATGATGTATTCTTCATCATTGACATTTGTGAAAATTTTCAGTATATGCTCACATTTTGCAAAACCTGTGATTTTCAGGTAAGTGAAAAAGCTGAAGTACATTGTGGCTTTTACAGTGGAAACGGAGGATTTAAGATGTCTGACGAGGATAAAAGCTACATGCTAACCTGCAAAGCTGTGGTTTCCACTTGTGCATTTGGTGGTGGAGATGACCTTCATCAACCAATTGGAATGGCAGAGACATCGCTACAAAAGGTTAGGTTCTAAGTAGCTGAACTCTTGCTTCATTTCATGGACATGAATAGGCTCTTATTATTTTGGCTATAATGATGTAGGTTTGCTATGTTGCATTTTGGGATGACGTCACTTTAGCTGCCCAGGAATCAAAGGGGCATAGAGTAGGCGAGGACCATTTCATCGGGAAATGGCGCATTGTGGTTGTGAAGGATCTTCCTTTTGCAGACCAAAGGTTAAATGGTAAAATCCCAAAGGTACCAATCCGTAAGCTGTATTTATTTTGACAAAAAAGATACGTGCTTTGATTTACCTCATTCTCTGATATCTTTCTTTATTCAATTGTCATTTGGTAATTGGAAAATTCTGCAATTCATGACTCAATACTTCCATAAAGACATTCTTTTTACTTTGATTAATTCGTAACTCTCTTATCAATTATGGCTTTCGATTCCATGAGATTACAATCATATAATATGCAGAAGAAATCTAATTG
The DNA here is from genome assembly GCA_949673415.1 of Euphorbia schlechtendalii. Classification (NCBI taxonomy): domain Eukaryota; kingdom Viridiplantae; phylum Streptophyta; class Magnoliopsida; order Malpighiales; family Euphorbiaceae; genus Euphorbia; species Euphorbia schlechtendalii. The sequence continues at coordinate 13,611 of CATIWQ010514431.1, forward strand.
AAATCTGTGGGATGTTGCTTTGTTAAGTTCGTATTTTTGGTTTCTCCTTTATTAGATTAGTTTGTATGGTGGAATTTTTGAGTTTAGATAAGGTTAATTCTGTAATCTCTACAATGATTGCTATAGATGGGCACAGTCACCATTCCCTTCTTTTCAAGTGCATGATAGCATGTAAGATTATTTAATGAAAGATAATGTATCAATAATTCTCAAATCCTTAAATATTCTCTTTTGAGATGGCTTAATGAATGATTCCACGGATATTATGTCTGTAGGCTGATGCATTAGATTTCAGTTCTTGTGCTGTTCTGGTGTTTTTTACAGAGTTTACCTGATCTATATATTCACCCCTGCATATGTCAGATGTTAGCACATCGGCTGTTTCCCAATTCCAAGTATTCTATATGGGTAGACTCAAAATCCCAATTTAGGAGGGATCCATTAGGTGTAATGGAAGCTCTTCTCTGGCGTTCAAATTCTGTATTAGCTATTTCACAACATGGAGCACGCAGCAATGTGTATGAAGAGGCTATAGCAGTTGTGAAGAAACACAAAGCCACACCAGAAGAAGTTGAGGTGCAAATTAAGCAATACCAAAGGGATGGACTGCCTGCAGACAAGAGATTTGATGGAAAAAAGGGTGAGTTATTCTTTCATTTGAAACTTTTTTTTTCATGTTTGACTGTGCATTGACAAATGAAATTTCTCTTGAGATAGTTACACCTAAGCTTAAAACCACTTTTGCCCCAGGCATTTCAGGTCTAGTGTTGATTCTTGTATCTAACAACTTCTATTATAATAAGCAGCTTATTGACTGAAAAATGGACTTTGAAAAGAGGCAGTTTGTGGAACAGCCTAATCCAATACTAATGGAGATATTTTTATAGCCTGAAAAATCTGTGTTTTTGCATTGACTGCATGGTATTTCCTTAGGTCTTGTTAAGTGGGATTTCTTATAAAATAATATATTAATTTCTGCAGCCTTGAATGAAGCTTCTGTAATTGTGAGGGAGCATACACCCGTAAGTAATCTGTTAATGTGCCTCTGGTTCAATGAAGTGGTTCGCTTCACTTCTCGAGATCAGCTAAGCTTTCCGTACGTCTTATGGCGGTTGAAGTTGCAAAAGGACATAAATGCATTCCCAGTTTGCATCAGAAAAGATCTAGTTAACAGTATGGGCCATTTACGCAAGGCTAAGCCTTTGACAAGTTGATTCTTGGCGCTCTTTCAGTGTATTTTAGGTCTTCAGTGTTTCATGTCCTCGATTTACTGGACTCCATGGTTATTAACCAGCTGCTAGATAAATTGGTTACACTTTGAGAGTTGAGACCATGGTTTTAGTGAAGCACTAGTCAAGCAACTTCAAGGATACCTTGTTCGGTTTGATCTTCTAGGCGGCTCAGGATTATTTATAAATTTTATTCAAGATGTTGCTTCAATGATTAAACTCCCCTCTGACACTCAATCCTGGACTTTATTGGTAGTGTTTTACGAGTATAGCTCATTAGATGTAGCACCTGATTCAGATTTTGATCCAATATTTACTTGGTTACTATTTTCTCTACTACAGTTGTAGCCGATGAGTGGAATAGTTTTGCTTGGATCTATTAAACTCTAACTTCCACCCCAACTTCCGTATGAAAATGTTCTTCCGTAAATCAATCTTGTATCACAAAATTCTGCTTAAATATGTGTTGATAAAGAGTGTGTGTGTGTTAAATAAGATATTTTTTAGCATATTATCAACAATTTACCACATTTGTTTTAGTCATAGATATGTGTCAATTATGTCATATTTATGATGCATCTATGGTATATCTTTTTTTTTTGTACTAATGTTCAAACATTAAAGGGGTGTTTGTTTATTAAACTATCTGCTGCAGTTAGCAAACTGAAGTTTAACAATTGCAATTATGTAAATGATGGTGTTTGGTTAACGTTGTAGGTCTTGCTTGTAATAAACGAATTTCACAAAATTTTGTGGAATTTATTTTCAAATCTAAGTTTTTGTGCATGGAATAAAAATGAATTGGATTTTAAATTCTTAAAATTGATTTCCTTAAACAAATTTCACAAATTTAGATGGAATTTGTAAATTCCCCGTTTAAAAAATCAAAATCGATGAAATTTAATTCGATTCACACAATTTTTGTACGTCATATCAATTAAGGTCATTCATTTGAAAGTGAACTTCACACGAAATTTATTTGCATATGAATTTCATATTATGAAATTATTTATTTCAAGTTAGACGTTAGTAAATATAATCGAAATAAAATTTTATATGAAGAGCCAAAAAAATGACAAAATTAAAAAAGAATTGATCCTGTTTACAAGGCTTTTTATGTTAGGCATATAATTTTGGAACATACAAGAAAAAAAATAAAATTGCTTTTACATGAGAAAAAAAGTGATACTTTTGTTATTTTAAAAAAAAACTTTTGTTATTTTTTTTTGTGTGAAAAACATTTTCATTATTTTGTTTTTACCTACTTTATCTTATAATCGGTATAAGATCTCATAAACTAGTTTTTTCCTACCTTTTTCATGAAATCCTTATACAGGGTATAAGACCTCTTATACCTGATATAAGAGTGATATAAGGTTTTTATGCAACTTATTTTTTATTAATTTTCGCAAAAACTTTTGAAATACCCGAAAAAACAATGTTTTGAATGCCGTATTCCTGGTATAAGATAATTTATCTTATAACATGAATAAGAAAAAGGTGTAAATCCAAAAATATAAAACTTTGCCTACAAAATATAACAAAAGTTATTTGAGTAAAAGCATAAAATATGATTCATTTTGTATGTAAAAACAAAAATAAATTGATTATTTTTAAGTATATCTATATAATTTATATACTAGTTTCGCATAGTATAAATGTATTTAAACTATGTCTACATGTGTTATTTTACATTCTATCAGACAAATCATAAAATTTATCAAACACTAAATTATAAAATATTATACTGAACGATAAAAAAAATAACAATAAAATGCTAACAATAACAATCATCCAGTATTCCAAACAAGCCCAACGAGTACAGATACAACTACAAATCATGTGCTTAATTTTGTTCACAGTAATTACACTAGATTAAATTCAATTTCACTCTAGCTCAATTAAAAAAGGAGAAATAGAAAAATAGGCTAGAAACTAATTTGATGTCCCACAAAATTGATATGGAAATTCGATCAATATTACCCCCACTCTGTGCTCGAATTGTTTATTTAATTTTTATATACTAGATTATTCTTCAAAAAAAACCAATATTGAAAATCATACGCACCGTATCATATTATATTTATATGAATTTATTAAATTGCACCATTTTGAATATTTCTTTTATAAATTGTGCGCTTACAATATTAGATAAAATCTATGTCACATACTGAATGTGATTCAAAATCGAGATCTATATAATCACAAATCTAATTTTAACCATTAGATTAAGACAAAGACAATGATCACTTTATGTATAATACTTTTAAGTTATACATATTAGATATGTTTACATGCCAATTGTGTCTTTTTTTGTCTGAAATTCCTTTATATTGGACATTTTTGTATAAAGATTATAAATTTATCTCAAAAAATAGCACACGAGTTTTTACCAGTGTTTTATAAAGTGCTAAACGCTAGTCGGACGGTCAGAGCTTTTAGAGGGCTAGGAGGGAATTAATCGGGACCTAATGTTTGGTTTATGGTATGGTATGGTTCTAACTCAAATTCACTTGTTTGGTTCTACGGTTATTTTATGGTACGGTTTTTTCATGGTTCCAAGAAAACCATGAAAAAACGACAAGTCTCATAGCCATGTTAACTTAATCAAGAATTTTTTAGATTAGCCATAGCTATTTTTTTTCTTTAGCTCTTTACATCCTGCCATTCCATGAAAATAGAATTACAGATTTTGTGGTTCTCCATAGTTTTCCTTTAAATCAAATTAAATTTTAAAAAAACATACAATTTTGTATTATTTATCCAAACACAAAATTTTAAATGAATCATACCGTACCATACCATACTTTAATGAAACGCAAAGAACTATCATCCAAACAAAGTCTTAGACGCTAATCAATGAGGTTTAGACGCTGCACATATCAGGCAACGACCCTCAAAATAGTGCTTAGGTGGGGATTTTTAAAATAGGAATTTTTACCAAATTAACGAATTTCTTAAATATGTAACTATTGGGGTGTTTCTTTAAACTTAAAAGTTAATTAAACTTACTTAAAAGTAGAATTTTAAATTAAAAGTTAGTTGGTTTAGTGTTTCTCTAAATTTTTTTTTCAACTTACAAAAGTTACTTTTAAGTAAAAAGTAAAAAGTAGAAAATACTTACTTTTAAAAAGTGATTTTTTTTCAAATCTACTTTTTGATCAAAAAATTACAATATTACCCCTATATCATATTCAAAACTAAATGCCCTTTTATAAAACATATACTTTATAGTCTTTTCAAGATTCACAATTTAAAATTCAATTTTGAAAAACACTTTTAATGACTTAAAAATCATTTTACAGAAACACTTAACTACTTATTTTTATTCTTAAAATTTAAAAAAACACTTATAAATTATAAATCACAAATTATAAATTTGAAGTAACACCTCCTATACATTAAAAAAAAAATGTAGTAAAAAACAAACAAAAGCTAAAGTCAGAAAATATAATATGAGCCATTATTTAGGCATTTAATCATTTATTTATATGGGCCGGGGTCCAACCTGGCATTAATTGTCGCGTACATCCAACGCCAAACGCGGAGCGTTTCCTTTTTGAACATGGAAAACGCGTCATCCTCCAACGAACTTTGGTTTTAAGTAAATCCTGGCCGCACGTCGCCCTCCTACCGACTTTTCTAGATTCTAATCCTAGCCTTCCATTTCGTTTTTATGCACTATATATACAAGTGCTCCTCTTCCTTCTTGTATCATCGTTTCTTTTGTTTGCCGTTTTTGTGGTTATGGTTCCCTTTCTTTATCAATTTTGCTTTCTTTAGGATCAAGTTCATACTTTTTGGTATTTGTTTAGTTTTTCTCGATGTTTGTTCGTTTTTGTTCTTCGTCTTCAGCCTCGATTTTTTTTTTTGATGCGAGGATAACAACTGTGATGATTTTGGTGCTGCGATCGTTTTAGGGTTCCTGCACGTCATCTACGGTACTTGGTTATTATCTCCAATATATGTTTCTTGAAGACTGTATGTTGTTTTGGAGGTTTTGGATTCGAACTTTTACATATCTGATTGGTCAACAGATTCAAATCGATTATTTATATTTCATCTCAAACCTCTGTGGATTAATTTGACCTGAATTTGAGAACTCCTTAGATGGATCTAAGATGATCTGATGAAGATGCGGAAAGAAGTCTTTATTGGGTTTATTTCATGACAGATCAGGAAGTGTTGCCTTCGTTTGTTTCCATTTTCGCGTTTGTTGAATGATATTGCTCATGATTACCTTTTCCTTTGGATAAGAAACTTGTATTGCTCTTGTTTGATATTTGGTTCCAGGCATCACAAAAATACTTGAGAGTTTGGACGATCAGGAAGTTTTAATTAGACATCGTATTTATATTTAATTTGCGTCCTCAAATTTCCTTTTTCTCCTATTTATTTGGAAAACATGTGTGGACAGGACTACTCTGTGCCCACGCTATTGGATTTTGCGGCTTTAGTGGTTCTTGCTGCTCATTTTTTGGGATCAATGCTGTTCTTTTTTATTTGATCTCGCTGTTGTTTTGTCTCATTTATTGGCTTCACATAATGTCTTTTGTTTTAATGAATCGAGTATATTACTCGAAACTTGAATAGAGAAAGTATGTTTTAGTCGCTTTTCGGGCCGATACCAGTGTTTCTGTGTTGCTACGGCATGTCATTTGGTTTGTATTTCTTGGACACAACTACTAGTTTTATGCAGCAGCTTCATTTGTAGCCATTTGCTCTCAACTTGAATCAGCATGAATACTGTATATGGCAAGAATCAGTAATTTGAAAAACTCCCATTTGCTCTCAATGGGAGTTTTTCAAGATGACAAAGGAACTGTCCAGAGTCAATTA
>CATIWQ010514443.1:0-23016 GCA_949673415.1 Euphorbia schlechtendalii
AGATAAAACATGTAAGAAAAATATATTATTTAAAAAGAAAAACGGTTTGAAATAGTTTTAAATGGGCATAAAATCCTATTGCTTGAACAACGCCAATTTCAGTTGGCTATTAGTATTTTCTGTGTACTTATATTGATTTCCTTGTAGCTTTTTATTTTAGGGTTCGTGATTCTTTATTAGACAATGTTTCACCTGATCCAAATAGATCTTACTAAATCTATTTGCATGATCGCAAAAACCTGATATTTTATGGGTGAGCTCTGGATTTTGTATAGATACCAAAACCGAGACGAATATAATAAATAATATGAGTAATTATATATATTAATTAATTTTTTAAATTAGCACATGGATAACATAATGATACTTGCAGTACCTATAGGAATTGAATTCTCTTTTCATGCCTGTAAATAAATTTGAAACTGCATTTGCCACTACCAGTGAAGGTGCTAGGAGCCGTTCCTTGGAAGGGCAAAAATCATAAATATTTATAAAATGATGGTAAACCATATTATTAGGGTGATAAATACTCCAAACAATAACAGATCTTAGATTTTTTGCTTATTAGTTACAAAAAAGGCAGAGTGAAATGTCTATCATTTAAAATAAAATTAAATGTCAAAAATAATTTATATGATAATAGCAACAATTCAAATATTTTCTCTTTAATATAATAATACAAAGGTCATATTTTTATTTATAGTTAATAAATTAGTTAAAGATGGTCTCAAATTAAAACTTTTTTAGACAAATTTTTAGTTTATTAATATAAGAAACAAAAGTTATAAAGAACAATTTAAATTATGAGAATAAGTTTAATTATGAAGAGAATACAAAATAATAAATGAGTTCCGTGTTCTTTTGGTTGGCTACTTAATAAACATGGGTCAATTTACAATAGATAATGAATAAAAGCCCATTTCAACTTCATCTTCCTCAAGTCTAGGGATAAAAAAATGCTGATAAACCCTAAATTGCAGACTTGTACACACCTCTACAATGGGTGTTTTCCGGCGGTTGGAGGGTCAACTGCCCGGCGCCGCCCTGGACGATGGGGTAAATAACTTTTAATTACAGCAAAGAATCCACCTGCCGGCCGACCATTGGCTTTCCATTAGCCTCCAACGGTGACCGTCTCAATGGAATATTATTATGTACCAGAACCAAAAACAAAATTAACTTATTCAAATTACCTTTCATTTTATTTCTATCTCTGCAATTTTCTCATGACATTGTGCTGATTTAATCAGATGACGCATGAATAATATCAATACTTATAATATTTATTTATTCGTTGCTTTGTTTATTATATAGTATAAACTAGATGTTTCGATTTATCTTTGGCACTAATCTATATAACTCGACTTCACCGATTTTACCTAGTTCATAAGTACATCAACAAAGAATGAATGAGGAAGAGTTGAATCAAATTCTGAGTCGTTAAAAACATCATTTATACATGCATAAATAGAAGACAATATGCAACATGCAATATTTCCGTCTTAATTTGTCAACAAAAATTGGATACCACCCCAAATTGCAAAAGAATCAGACATGTCACTCAATTCGGCAAAAGTGAACCACTTAACCTCTCAACTCTAACTCTTTTATTTTAAGGGCTGAGATTATGTTATCTACTTCTAGGTTTTCCGTACCATATTTTAGAGCTTCTATGATAAATTTGAACTTTTCACGTATAACATTTAACAAAATTGTAGTTTTATTTTCATCACTTATAGTAATGGATGAACTTTTAAGATCACTTATTAGTCTCCAAAATTTATCATGTTTATCATCTATATTCTTTTAAGGATTCATTTTATAACTCAAAAATTGCTCTTTTAAATAGGCAACCCTAGCAGTTCTAGTTGTCATGTATAGACTTTGAAGTTTAGACCAAATGTCAAGAGCTGATTCACAAATTTCAATTCTCCTAATTACATTATCAGCAAGTTTAGAATTATATATAGGGGATTGAACCATTTGCATCATCCATTCCTTCTCAACATCAGCGATAATGGCAGGAAGAGCTTGAACACCAGACAATGCTTTAATGCATTTATGTTGTATCAAAACAACTCTCATCTTTTCTTTCCAAATGGTAATATCAATTTTGCCATCGAATTTATCAAGATTTACTTTGGCTAAAGACATTTTGACAAATAACCAAGGAACACGGAAAGAGAGAAGCCAAACAGAAATTCTATGAAGCCTAATCTCTAAAGAGATAAAAAGCTTAAAGCTTCTTGAATCTATTTCTAATAGATGGAAGAAACACCTAATGAGAAACCACAATAGGATCAAAACAACTTAGGTTACTAAGAAATCATATAGCAACAACAAATCAATACTAAGATCTATTAACAGTAAAACAATTTTCAAGACTTTCAAATAACACATAACAAAGATCAATATATCACAAAAAACACATCATCTGGACATGATTTACAAACCACACCCATACCAAACATGCTTATCTTTTATTCAAAGAAAGAAACTTACATTAGATTCTTCTTTTAACAGTGAGTAATAAGCAAAAAGATAAAAGATAAGGGTATAGAGAACTTACAGTATGTCTTCTTTTAATAGTGAATAACGAAGGAGTGAGTTTAGGACAAAATTACCTTGGAGGCGATTACACTACCAAGAATCCAAACTTCATAATGGTTTCTTGATGGTTTCCTCACACTAGCACATACACAGAGATAAAACCAACAAATTAAGCTCTATTATTTAAGGTTAAACAAGCAAAGAGACTTACAAAGATGATTGTACATGGCTATCACTTTTCAAAATCAGTTTTGATTTAACAAAAAAAAAAATTTTTTCATAGAATCAAAAGAATACCCAAAAAAATGAGTTTTCTAAATCGCTAAGAGAATAACTAGAAAATTTAAAGATCAGAAAACAAGGCTTTCCATAGAATTCAGACAAAAGCAAAGTACAAGATCTTTATAAAAACAAATCGCATAGATTTAAAACAAGTAGAGACTTTTATGATAAAGCAGTAAAACCTAGCATGCAATTCTAGAATTCCATTAACAAACTCGGATACCACATGATAAAAATATAACCAAGAATACGCATCAAATCAAAGCAATAAAGCAAAAATCGTAAAGAACACAATGAGTTTTTACTTGGTTTTCTCCTATTGGTGTTATAACAAATGTCAATCTTTTGAAGAGGTAATCCAAGGATCTAAAGGTGAGAAGTTTTATTGAGTTGTAAACCGGCACAAGAGTACATATATTTCCAAAGAATCTTAAACCTAAGAGCTCTAAAGTTAAAAAGTAAATAGCTCAAAGATTACAATACAATCATAGAGAGAACCTGGAAGAGATGAAGGACATATACACGTAGGTAATTGACATAACAAACTCCAAATCACACTATTAATCAGATCAGGATCAAACGTCGGAGGAAAGCCATTAAAAGGGAATCAAATGGACTGAAATTTGCGAGGGAAGAGGAGAGAAAATGAAGCTCATTCTCAATATGAAACCCTAGTAGAAGTACATCCTTTTACATATCTATCAAAGATAAAAAAACGCACAGCTTTGGCTTTGACAAATAACAACCAGGCTTTACAAATGTATTGGGCTCTAATACAACACTTTTACAACAAAAAAATACAAGTAAAATGGACACCTTACCTAACATTAGTCCATCCTTACCAAGTGGAGGGGAGTAACTGGTTCTTTTGCAAGTTAGGGTTGTTCTCCTATGTTTTGAGCCAAATTGATGGGCATAAATAAAATGGTTGTAGGCCCAAAATTGAATACTGAGGTTTGAGTTCAATTACAATCTTTATCATGAGAATATTGGGATCTTCGTATACATTTTTATTTGGCTCAGTGTTTTCTATTTCTAATGAGAATTGATGAGGTTACTTTAGAAGGAAAATTTGAGAACTATGCTCAATTATTAGTAAATATTTATCTCACAACAGATTTATCACAAACATTTGGATAATCAAGAAATAGGTAAATCAACTGTTGATGTTAATTCACAAGGTGAAAAGAATTATAATGCCCAATAGTCAATCTCAAGATAATCAAGATGCAGTTGAAAGAAATCATAAAAATAATGACAATTTTGTGAATCAAGAATGTTCTTAATGTGCAGAGGGATTTTAAAAAATTGAGGATGTTTCTCAGCGTGATCCAATAATACCAGTGATTTGTTTATTTCCAACAATATTGAATAAAATACTGTTGGGATTTTATCCCTAGTATTAACCTACTTTTTGATTTAACAGATTTCTATAACTGCGGATTTAACAATCTAACACAAGATTTAACATCATGCATAAACAGATATTCTGAAAGCTAGAAAAGTAAATAACAACGCATATTTTAAGGAGTTCCCCCCATTCAGGTTTAAAGCTGAATATTAGGGTACATCTTCGGTAAGGTTTCAGCAGATTTCATTAATGGCAAAGGAAAGGTGCAAAGGTACAAGATTCAGGCCATAAGCATTCTGTTTCTCACAAACAAGCAACTCAAAAACAAACCTTAGCTTCTGAAGCTTAAAGAACAACAGAGAAACATCAATAAACTAGCCACAAATACAACCCAGGTCAATAGACCTAAACTAAGCCTTAAGAACAGCCATAACAAGAACTCTACCGAAAAGAACCACATTACCCTGTCCTTGGGCAACAGCCATCCCCTTTCTCCCTTTCATCGTTTCCATATGCGATCACCTCAACGAACTAATCATCTAACTGCCGTCGCACATGCTAAATCAGCTTCAAGCTTTCGCGAGTACAGTGACAAGAGGTTGTAGAAAAGATAATAGAGTTTTTAGGGTTTTTAGCAATGGAAGAAAGAAGAAGAGAGTATAAACAGAAAGGGAAAAAGAAAAGACTCTGATATTGACAAGGAAGAAATGAGAGGGTTTAAATAGGTAGGTTAAGAAAGGTAAATGGGTTAAGGCTTAACAAATTGAATGGGCTCGGGTGAATGACTAATGTGGGCTTAGGCTTTTATAAGCTGCTAGGCCAAACAAGCTTTACGCTAACAATCTCCACCTTTTGGCCGCAGCTTCCTCGCCTCATTAATGAATACTACCATGAAACCGTGCCAAGGGAAATAACCGAATTTAGTGGCATAATTTGACACACAGTCAAATTGCACAACACCGAGTCTATCGCACCTGAAAAAGAAAACATTAAAACTTTTAGTGCACTGAACGTAACAGCTGTAACATAGTATAATTATCAACTAAGAATGGACGTCTCCACTTTCTGTTAATAATAACTAATCGCAGCATGATATAAAAAGATATGCACCAAAACAGTAATAAATTTCAGAGTGACAATAACTTGCTGCAAACCAACTTAGAAACAGCAAAAATGAGCTATAACAAGCTCCACCTTAATCAGAAAGGTATCAAACAAGGCATTTATGGAAATATGTCACAAAACAAGCTGATCAAACTTAAACTTGAGCAAAACAGATTATAACTAGCAGAATATGCTATGTAATCTAAAGATTAAATTGCTAAAAAACATGCAACATATATCAACCTTACTACCATTTTAAATGGTAAAACTGCAGTCATACATGCTAATTAATAAAAAAAATTAGACATGAAACCACTCAAACATTTAGGACCTATAAACATACAACTCAAGACAAAACAGAACTTTTCAATTCAACAAACTCCACCTTGAGTTAAAAACATAAGCAGGTCTTAAATCATGATGACTAAGAGAAACAAAATTCCTCTTAAAACATATTATATTGAACCCAAAACATGACTCACATAGCATGTAAAACAATATAATAGGCCACATCATATAAAAAATAACTATGTTAACAACATTGAAACCAAACAAGGAAACCTAACACAATATATTATCAAGTCTAGACCACAAGAAGAAAGATAAACTAGTAAACTATTGCTTAAAGTACAAGTCTAATTTGCATTTTAAACTTGAACAAGCAAAACCACTAAACAGATTATTATAATCACAACCTTCCTCAAATATCAATATATTGTAAAACAAAACAGCTCCCTTAAAAACTAGTGAGATCATAAAACTAGCTTTCAAAAGCTAACAAAATTGCTTAAAGATTCCTTTTAAGACTTTTCAGAAATAAAAGAAGAAAATAACAAGTTTAAAGTTCTAGAAAAGTTAAACTTTACCAAAAGCAATATACCAAGGTAATCTCACCAAAACCAACAATGCAAAACACAGTTAACATAAACTCATATAATGATAAAAAAAATCCAAAAACACATGATTCCATGACAAACTATAAATTCACAAATTACAGTCACAACTACCTTAAACCAAACAATATGTCTAATTTCTGTAACATACAACAATTTAGAAATTAACTACTAAACAAAAATAGCAGGTATTTCTAAAAGAGTTAAATATACAAGAGATATGAAATTACAAGGCTTAAAGACAAAATATGCCAAGAAACATAAACTGAAAACTTAATCATATATGAAAACAAGGCAAACATGCATTAACCTAAACAGGTGGACTTATTGCTTACAAATCACAAAAATAGCCTAATTTAAAAGAGAACTATTCTTAATACCATATGAAATAAGAATAAAGACTAGGCTGGATCATATAGAGCAAATAAGAAATCCAAAACAAATTTCAGAGAAGCAGAACAATAAAATCCAAAGAACAAGGATATACCATGTAAATTGCTAACAACATATTAAAAAAAATTTTACCAAAACTTTTAACAATACAGCAAGATACAACAAAGACATAAGCTTCTCGAAACTCAACTTGCTAAGACAAACTGATTAAAGGTTAAACTTACTAAAACTTGATATTTAGCTAGGATAGATAAACATACAGGAGTTTTAAAACATACTCACCTAGACAATACAAAAATATCAAATAATAAGAATTTTCACATATGAAGAGTAGGGAAAAACAATTACGCACTCAATCTAGATAAAACACTGCCTAGACTTCAAACCATGAGAAAATACAATCAGTTTTAAAAAAGCAAGAGATCAAGTATACAAACTTGACAAAAGACTTAACTTGTAAAAGCAATAAATTGATATTCAGAACGGCACATACATGATCTTAAATCAAAACTCATAATCAGCCAATAATTCCAACATCAGTAAAGAAACCTTTCAAAAATTGTGTATATATTCCTTAAACAAACTATGCCGAAAGGCATAACAAGAAATAAAGCAATAATCTAAATTAATTAAGCATATTAAAATGACTTAATCATGCCCCTTAACAGCATAAGATACAACAGCATTAACACAAACTGAAAAAATCAATACTGAAGACATGACATCAAATACTGGAAAAACACGGAGATCATGCTATTTAAAAACTAGAACATAGTATCAATAGCATTATTAATCTTGAAACTTCAGATCAAGATTGAATAAAAAAACAGAGTTTATTACAAAGATCATGACCGTAACAAAGTCTATACAAAAGCATAAAACACATAAGCTGACATAATCAACTTAAATAAGCATAATAACAGAATTTTGAACAACAATGAGTCAAGGAACTATAGCCAAATATAAATGACATTCATATGAACATATATAGCTGAAATTATGAAACATATACAAAGACAACTAAGCAATTAAACAATTTACTCATGCTTACAACATCACATAATTCCAGTCAACAATATCACATTTTCAGCTTAATTCCCAAAAGACTCAAAGTTAAAACAGAATCAATTTAAAGCAATTACAAATCCAAAGATTTAACAGACTAATAGAATGCCAAAAACACGCAAGTTTTATTAATCAACTTTGATAAAAACAACTGCCAAAAAACAAACAAATATGATTGTGGATACAACTTGAAATCATGGCATTACAACATAGTCCACTAAGCATAAATCTAATTTCAACATGCTTAACAACCAACACATGATTTCAAAAAACCAATAGGGGATATTTCAGATAAGCGAAACAAGCAAATCCATTGGACAAATATCCAAAGAAATGAAAAACTATCCATAAACATATCAAGAAAATGGAAACTCAACCAAAAATATTTTAAACCATCAAAAGATTGAATACACTAAGATTATGACTCCAATCCCAAGTACTTTACAGGTTATACGAATCATTATAGCTGAAAACTAGATAAGTAACTAAGGTATGCACAAGCTTTACAAACAAATTACTTAATAGCAATTATTACAAATATAAAGCATGACTTAACTAAAAGAAACAAAATTATACAAGCTTTCAATGAACAGAAGTAAGACTATTTTTCTTAATAAACAAGAAAGACTATTTTTCTTAATAAACAAGAACCTCTAAATCTAACCAACAGCAATTCAAGAGCAGAATACTGCACTTCAACTTAATATTAAGAAATAAGAGAAGAAATGTAATACCAGAGAGCTCCCAGCAGCAACAAAGTATTCAAAACTGAGATACTAAATAAATTTAGGAAACTTACTTGCTTAAAGTCAACAAGAAAAATATAAACCAAGTCCTTACCGGCTCCACCTTAGTGAGCCCAATCAAGGTACCTCTCAAAGTAAAACAAAACATTAGTACAAGAGAGAGAGTATATTACTTCGGATCATAGAAAATTAACAATTTTGAGCAAGACTAGTACAGAAACTATAAAACGTAGAGAATCTGGTGGTACGAGAGAAATAAACAATCTTATTACCATGATGTTTAAACATACTTTTTCACATATAAGAACAATTTGCTAAAACTCATCAAACATGAAACCAAAAAATGTGCCAACTAAATAGCACAAAGGCATCACTTGGGGAAGACTCGGCCTAAAGACTAAACTAGTATGTAATAAATCAAAACCAAGATTTATCATACTAAATAACATAAACTAGCCTTATTACAGCAAGTATACCAAGCATTTAGCAAATTAGGCTTTTCTTTATGATATATTATGAATTACTCAAAGTATAGTCAATATATTTCAAGAGTAAACCAATATAATATCCCATATCAAGAAAAGTCATATCATTGAAGAAGAAAAAAAAATTTAGAGAGACTTACATTATGATTTCTTTATAATCATACTTACGATACCAACAAGCCTTAAAATTTTCTTAAATTTCTCCAATACTCCAATCAATCAAGAAGCCTCAAATCACTCACATTAACTTCCTCATTCAAAAGAAATAACCAAAGTTAGTGATCGGACAAGCAAAGAAAGATTAGATAAATAATTTCAGCACAATATTAGCAAGCAGAATCACATGTTACTAATATTGATAAAAGCTTTATTAAATTGCATCGGAAAAGATCTCAAGAGCAAACGATAGATCATTCAGGAACAAAACGCATGCTAAACGGAACTAAGCCAAGTAAATAAGAATTCTGATTTGATTACAAATTAAGAATCAACATAGAAACTTATGAAAGGCAGAACCACTCAGATCACCATTACAATAACATGCACACTGATTTACACCAAATAACGTTCAAGAAAGATTAACACGGGCTCTGATACCACATGTTGGGATTTTATCCCTAATACTAACCTACTTTTTGATTTAACAGATTTCTATAACAGCAGATTTAACAATTTAACACAAGATTTCACATCATGCATAAACAGATATTCTGAAAGCTAGAAAAGTAAATAACAACGCATATTTTAAGGAGTTCCCCCATTCAGGTTTAAAGTTGAATATTAGGGTACATCTCCGGCAAGGTTTCAGCAGATTTCATTAATGGCAAAGGAAAGGCGCAAAGGTACAAGATTCAGGCCATAAGCATTCTGTTTCTCATAAACAAGCAACTCAGAACAAACCCTAGCTTCTGAAGCTTAAAGAACAACAAAGAAACATCAATAAACTAGCCACAAATACAACCCAGGTCAATAGACCTAAACTAAGCCTAAAAAACAGCCATAACAAGAACTCTACCGAAAAGAACCACATTACCCTCTCCTTGGGTAACAGTCATCCCCTTTCTCCCTTTCATCGTTTCCATATGCGATCACCTCAACGAACTAATCATCTAACTGCCATCGCACATGCCAAGTCAGCTTTAAGCTTTCGAGAGTATAGTGACAAGAGGTTGCAGAAAAGATAATAGAGTTTTTAGGGTTTTTAGCAATGGAAGAAAGAAGAAGAGAGCATAAACAGAAAGGGAAAAAGAAAAGACTCTGATATTGACAAGGAAGAAATAAGAGGGTTTAAATAGGTAGGTTAAGAAAACTAAACGGGTTAAGGCTTAACAAACTGAATGGGCTCGGGTGAATGACTAATGTGGGCTTAGGCTTTTATAAGCTGCTAGGCCAAACAAGCTTTACGTTAACAAATACCATGTCATGGTTTAGTGGTCAAGACGGAAGTTTTGGACTTTAAATGTCTTGGGATCCGGGATGAGTGAGGGATTCTTTCCATTTATTATAAGCCCAAATGAGGCAAAAAATTTTAAAAAAAATATTACGTAACGAATGTTAATAATGGAAATGAAAACCAACGTGACTTAGAAATACAATTTTTGGATGTAGTTCTTTATTTGGGTTATCATAAGGTAGCATTTAAAGAGATTGCGACTGATTCTCAAAATAGGGAGGATTCTGTATCCTCTTATTTGAATTCTTTTTCATCGGAGAGATGAGTTTCGTGTTTTTGGGTAGATTCAACACAAAGAGAAAGGGTCAAGTTGGAAAACAACGCATAATGGTTACACCTCCTTATGTTAAGCAGATTATTCAATTTTATCGTTTGAAAACTCATGGCATGAAGCAAATGTGGGAGACTTCATACCATGAAGCCTTTTGTTATTCAAAATAAAAAAATAAACCTTTGAATGAAATGTCAGAATGGTTATGATTCGGGGCAGGTTGGCGTCCCCACTTGATTAACAGTAACCAAACCCCTAATTTATCAAAATGAATAAAAATAATAAAATCAATACAAACTAAGTGAACAAAAGTACATATTCTGATCACAATAATCATGAACAAAAAATTTGTAACAAAACGGTAAAAAATAAGAACAAAAATTAACTATGGCCAGTAGAGAACAAACTTAATGTATACGTAAAAAGCAAAACAAAACATAAGTTTTTTTTGCTTTGTTTCTTTCCCCTTTTTTCTTTATGTACTTTTGTTTTAATACTTTTTCATTTTTTCTCTATTTTACCAGTTTGCGATTCATTAAAAAAACTTGAAAAAATATATTTCAAATGGATTAGGGGAAAAAATCTTTTGTCTCCATTATTGATCAAATGCATCAACAGTTCACTGGACTTATCTCATTTTACCTAAAGTTCCCCTAAACTTTGAAAATATCTTCGTAGATTCCTCAAATTTGCAAGTGGACTAATTTACCCCCTGAATATCACGTGTCAGCTTCTGTTTGGAGAAAAAAATAGCATTTTTGAAAACTCAAACTAACCAGAAGTTGACACGTAGCTTTCATGGTCAACTTCATACAAATTTGCCAATTTGAAGGAGCTACAAGGACCTTTTCAGGGAAGTAGGCGAAATGAGACAAATTAAGGGAGCTGATGATGCATTTGACCTTATATTGTCACGAATCTCATACTTCATTCAGTTTTTCACAAGTGTTATTTTTCCTATTTGCTCATTTCTCTTATGTGTCTATCAAATGTCAAAATTTGAATGCGAGACAAAATTGGGGACTGCCTAGTTGAGGATAGAGGGTTAAGTGTTTGGTTAGAAAATAACACATATATAGTGGTTGCTTTTCATTGGTGATTTAGGTGCCTTTTGAAACGGACAGAGGGTTATGTGTTTGGTTAGAAAATAACACATATATAGTGGTTGCTTTTCATTAGTGATTTAGGTGCCTTTTGAAACCTCAACAAATTATAGCTTTTCCAAGTTCCTTTTGAAGTTTGAATTAGTATATCCTAATTAACCCTTTTATATAATATGTAATCATCATCTATAATTTACTAATTAATATAAAATATGTTCAATTTAGACATTTAAGCAACCGTAAAAATATTTTTACCAAACACAAATTACAAATTACTTAATAATAGCAACATCAAATCGCAACTGTATTAACGATAATATTTAATAATGTTTCCAAAAGGGGCTAGGGTTGTGCATTGTAACTGCAAACAAAACAGTGAGAAAGACAGAGGGACTAAATATTACTCCCTCCATCTCATTTTAATTGTTTTTTTAGAGTTTTACTCTAAAATTAAGAATTGACTTAAAAAATCTAAATTAACCTTTTAGGTTTACGATTTCGATTAATTAATTATAATATTTCTCTCCTTTTTAACCATCTTCCCTTATCTTCATTATCTATAGAATTTCATTCCATTTTAATTACTTTTAAATGCAGAAAAATATATTTGTTGTTATAAATATGAATAAAATTGAAAGAGAGATGAAATAAATCTCTTAAACATGGAGAAAAAAAATTGATTATCATTAACAATGGTAGAAATGTAAAAAAGACGAAAAAATCAACAAAGGAAAGAACTATAATTAAAATGGAAAGGGATAGAAAGATTAAAAAGAGAATTAAAATAGAGTATTTTATTTACACGCCTCCGAGTGTTGTTGTAGGCGGACAACCCCAACCCTACCCAAGAGGTTAATTTGGTATAACTACCTGCCCCAAAAACAGAAGCATGGCCAATAAAATTTGGATAAAAACAGTGAACTTATACAACTATGTATAGATACATGCATGTATTGCATGTAGTAATTTGATTGGAAGTTGTTTGAGTGAATTTGATGGCCAACACATGTGAAATGATGAACTCACTCATGTGAAGTGATCAACTCACTCACTTTGCTATTTTTCCGCGTAAGAAAGCGATATGAAGTCTGTTTTTGGACAGTGGCCAATTGAACGAGTGTGCTTCATATCAAAGGACTCTTACCAACCGATATGTCCTTGCCTATATATCCCTAGCTAATTTTGACTCTTTCATTTCATATTTGACCGTCACACCGTTGGATTGCGCGATTATATCATTGTACTTGGATTCATCAGGTTATTTCATGCTTAACTCATTAAGTTCATATCATTTCAATTTCAATTTGTTTAATATACTTAAAGATTATGTTGATTTATTTCGACTCAGCTTTGATTTTCATCTACTAATACATATTTATTTTCATCATTTTTATTTCTTTTACTCGTCTTAATTTATTTCAATTTTATAGTAACATATTAGTTGTGAAATTTATTATGAACCATCCATTTGTTAAAACTTTCATAAATGTCTTATTCTGCAAGCTCCCGCTCTTAAAGAACATAATATATTCTAAGTATCAAACATTGGTTGGTTACTACATATTTTTCTCCACTATATTATCCCTTAAATGTCCTTTAAATAATAATAATAATAATAATAATAATAATAATAATAATAATAATAATAATAATAATATAAGCATGGGTTACTATATAATTTAACATGCTTGCTAAAAAAAATAAAAGTGATATAATGCTAATATAAAATTTCAAGAAATTAATACCATCAGCTTTTAATTTAATTAATTTATTTAGCTGTATTAATCTATTTTACTTGTAAAAATTTTGTTAGCCTTGAAACTTTTAGTGCCTTCTCGTTGCTATGTTTTTCTCTTTTCTTTTTTTACTTTTTAAAGGGTAATTAAGGTAAAGGCAGAGTTATAAATATGAAGTCGATGCGGTGCCAATTCGATCCTCCATTGGAAGAGCAGTTTAGCGTACTTTCGGGGAATTTCGGGCGAGCAAGCTTACGATGAAAAGCTTATGATGGGTGAAGAATGTAAACTACCTCTCATTGATATGAATTCCTTATTATCAAGGCAAAATTCCATGAAAGGAATCTGTGAAGCTGCAAGTGAATTCGGTTTCTTTCAACTTATAAATCACGGCATTCCGCAACAAGTTTTGGAGACTATGCTACTTCAACAAAAGAAATTATTTTATGAGCCATTTAACAAGAAATGCGAAGCCAATTTTTTGAATTTACCTCAAAATAGTTACCGTTGGGGAAATCATAAAGCTACTTGTTTGCATCAAATTTCTTGGTCTGAAGCTTTCCACATACCTTTTTCGGATATATCAAAGATTCATCATCACTATGATAGCCTCAGGTATTTATTTACGTTTGAAAAAACAAAAGTTTTATATTAAAATTTTCGTCGTGGTGCATTGTTTTGTACATATATAGTTCATAAATTTGTTAAACTACTAGTATTATTCGTTGTTAAAGAAATTTACATATGTTGTTTTAAGTGATTTGCGGTCGCCAAGACATGTTGATTTTCATAGATCGAGTTTGGATAAACATATTTAAATATAGGATTATTTTTTTATTTATCATATTTTCTTATAAAATTTAGGTTTTACAGATTTTTAATTTTGCAAAACTAAAAAGGAAGAATTTTTTTCTTTTACATGAAAATGAGAAACACTTTTTTTATTCCTTTTTAAGTTGACTTTGTGAACCTATATAATTACCTTTTTTCTTATTTAATTTGAATTTCATAATTTTAAACACCTATATTTCACAAACCGTCGATTTTTTGAATTGTCATTTTGAAATATTTTGTTCGTCCTAATTTTATCTTTAAAATGACACACACTTTGATTTTTTAAAAAAAATAATATTTCGCAATCTTATACAGTGTATTATTGTGGTATAATTTCAGTTTTTACTTCCTTTTCACGAAGACGTTATACATGGTATAAAGTTATATAATGAAAACATATCGATTTTTTTCACCTTTATATTTATAACAGTACTAATTTTCCCGTAAAAATCATGGCATGGAAACCTTAAACCTGATATGAAAGCTCTTATACATGGTATAATAATGGTTCTGTTTACAATAAAACTCACTTTCTAGCAAAAAAAATAATTCATCTTAGTCTTATACATAGTATAATAGTTGTACAATATCTCGTTTTACTATTTATTTCATGAAGGCGTTATATATGATATAAGAATGTTATAATGTATTCCATATAGTCCTTTTTAAAATAAATTATATCACTCTTGTACATTGTATAACGCCTTCATGAAAAATTCCTTTTTTTATTATACAACTATTATATTATGAATAAGATTGCGATTAATTTTTTAATTTTTTGAAAAATTCAAAGTGTATATCATTTTAAATATAAAATTAAGACAAATAAAATATTTCAAAGAGTCGATTCAAAAAAATCAATGGTTGAGATATGGAGGTTTGAAGTTGCGAAATTCAAATTAAATAGGAGAGATAAGATAGTTACAAGGGGAAAATAGTACAAGCAAAAAAATCTAATAATATGACAAAGTAAATATTAATTCTTTATTGTTGTAAAAATAATAAAATTTAACTTTTTTGGGTATATGGTTTAATTACCATTTAAATAATAGGCTTAGCCTAAACTAAAACCCGCACATATAATGGGTTGAGAATTGTTTTTATATAAAAATTCATAATCGACCCAACCCAACTCGTCTATTGAACATCGGTCATATTTCAGATTGTAAATTTTTTATTAAAAATAGAATAGAAGAAGTCGTGAATTGATCTTTGATATTCACTTTGTATATGTACCATATAACAAAATATCGAGAATAAAGAGAATTATTAATGCCTTAAAAATCGGCATGGGCAAAAATTTTCAAATTACCGCTTTAATTTTATGAACTAGGTAATGTATAAGGTGGTATCGAATAAAAAGTAGGGGGACCAAAATACTAACACAATTTTAGTCGACTAGCTATTGTCTAGAAATTTTTTAAACACCACTCCACGAACACGTTCACACTTACAACCATCCGTTTCTGAAATTATAACTAAATCAATAAAATATTTCATAAATGACATAATTATGTTAATGGTTTAATTATAACCTTTTTTTATAACTACAGACTTTGTTTGTTTAATGATTTCATTCATGTTAATTTTTTTCTTTGGCTTTAACTTAATTTTCTTTTTAGTTTTCTCATTTTTTTATCAATAATATAAGTCCCGATTTTCCGGTCTCAATTTTTAATTTTAAAAAAATGTAACCTTTTAATATTTTTTAGTTATTTATAATATGGATGAGTTTGAATTTAAACCCGATTCCTCAACATAAACTTTTGGCTGCCTTTACAAAACTATGTCATGTGTGTTCGTGTGGCATTTGTTCAACTATAAACTAGTCTCACTTTATCATTTTCAGATCAACTATTCAAGCATTTGGAGAAAAAGCTGCCACATTGGCCGAAGATTTGGCAGAAATTTTAACTAGAAATCTAGGTATTGCATCGAATTTCTTTAAAGAAAATTGTAACCCTAGTGACAGTTATGTGCGGATGAATAGATATCCGATATGTAATTACCCAATCTCTTCAGAGATAAATGGCTTAGTGCCTCACACAGATTCCGATTTGCTTACGATACTATATCAAGACCAAGTCGGCGGTTTGCAGTTGAAGAAAGATGGAAAATGGATGAGCATTCCGCCTAATCCAGAAGTTGTTATAGTTAACATTGGTGACTTATTGCAAGCGATAAGCAATGATGTGTACAAAAGTAGAGAACATAGAGTGGTTGTCCCCAAAAATGCTGACAGGTTTTCATTTTCATATTTTTTTTGCCCTGCTCCTAATGTTGTAATTGAGAGTTGTACAAAGCCGTCGTTGTACAGAAAGTTTAGCTTTTACAGAGTATAAGCAGAAAATTTTAGAGGATGATGAGGCTATCGGAAACAAGGTCGGCCTCTCTAGGTTTCTCTTATGATTCGACTTGACTAATTTGTAAGTTGTTCGAAGCATGGCAAAAGTCACTTTTAGAGCAAATCCAATCCTATTTTTGTTATTTCTCAAAACACGTTTTGTAGAATTTACAATAATTCCTCTCCATTCATATTCCTTATATTTCAATTTCCCAAACAAGATCCCCTATACGTAATAATATTTTATTATTATCATATCAAGTTCCTACACATAAAAAATATTAGGGTATACTTAAAAAAACATACATTGTGGGATTAATGTTTTGTAAAAAGGTTCTTGTAGAATTTTTCTTTGCAAAAGGATGCTTGTGGTTTCAAAAATTTACAAATCAAGGCAAAAAAATATTATTTTTACTAAAAATAGTAATGTTCCATAAGGTATTAAAATTTAACATTCCTATAGGTTAACTTTATTATTAAAGAATTTGAGTAATTTTCGGAAGGTATTCATTTTATTATGATTTTTAACGTTATTCAATCACGTTTTAATTGAAAAAACATATTTATACTTTTTAAAAAAAATCTAAAATTTATCACTAGATGTATTGTATTATTATTAATTATGTCGCCAAATTTCAGTTCAAAATAAACAAGATTACCCATATTTATAATGTAATGTCAAATTGAAAATTATGTCTTTACTAATTTTTGAAATCACAAGCATCATTTTGAAAAAAAAATTACAAAAACCTTTTTGCAAATCAGTCAAACTGCAGAGCATGTTTTTTAAGTTTAGTCTAAATACTAACAAAAAACACTAAAAAAATTATTAAAAATATACAAAAATTAATAATATTATACTGATTCTCCAAAATATGAATCTCTATATATAGAATCCTTATTTTGGAGAGGATACTGTATGAGGAATGGTTGAATTGTTATAATCTGCATATTCATTCCTCATTTTGTCAAATTCACCATTATGGGGAATGATTGGATTTGCTCTTAGTTTATAGTCTTCATTCTAAGAGCAAAATTAAGAGCAAGTCCAACCATTTTCCCCAATTTCCATTTTCCAAACTCTATTTTGCAGTATCTATAGTGTTTTTTTCCAACCATCTTTCCCATTTCCCATTCTCCAAATCAATTCACTTTAATGATATTGTATTAATAAACTAACATAAAGAATAACAAAAAGAAAACTAAAAACAATAAAAAAAATGAAAAGTAATAATATTTTATTACATTCCCCCAAATATGAGAAATAAAAAATGAGGAATAGGTCATTCCCCATATTTGGGGAACCTCATTTTGAGATCTACCATACAAGGAATGGTCGGTTTTGACTATTACCCATATTCATTTCTCATTTTGAAAAATTCTCCAAAATGAAGATTCATTGGTCTTGCCCTAAGTATTTCTTATTATTTTTGGCATATAAAGTAAAAATATATGTTAGGTTTTGTAGCTTATAAAAAGTACTTGCATATTGTTGTTTTGACCAAATAAAAGACTAAATTGCCCCACTAACATCGAATTGTTTTGCATTACTACCTTTTCTTTTATGTATGTCCCTTTAAGATTTTCACCAAACCTAATAAAATATTTAATACAATACTAAAATGATTGAAATGATTAATTTGGCATGCTCCGGATCAAAGTTGGAGATACTTATACTTTCCCAGTGATGTCACTAATCCTTATTCTACCATATACAATTTCTATCTTTTTGCTTGAACCTCCGTATGAGCCATAAGATGCACAGTTGCAAAAGGGGGAAAGAATTTGAGGACTTCATATATGCTTTTGACAAAATAAAACATACCAAGGAAAACAATTTATCACTATTTTGGTATTGTAAATTTTAAAAACAAAGCATTATAAAACAAAATTGTGAAAATGAATATGTCACATTAGTTATTTGGATGAAAAATAAAATTTTTTAATAAAAGATGGTGGTTGGATGGAAGTAAAACAAATGAAAGTATTAATTATATTAACAAACATAAAGAGGTATTTATGTATTTATACAATTTGAAGAGAGATTATAATTCTTCACCCTAACTTTAAACTGCTCTTGAGTTTAAAATAAATTTACAATAAATAAAGTAACACCTCTAAAATAATAAGAGGATGAATACTATTGTAATGATAGTAAAAATAAAATATGTATATGTTTTTTCTTGGGAAATACAAGCCAATACCTTTTTTGGGTAAAATATTTTTCCATTTACAATAAATGAATAATATTTTTGTTTTACTCATTAATTAAGTTTTGATTTTTTCTTTTACTGGACTATTCCTTCTTCTTCTTTGTGCCTCTTTTTCTTTTTCTTCTTCTTTCTTCTTCTTCTTCATTGTTTCTGCTTCTTCTTTTTTGTTCTCTGCATCCATCTATCTTCTTCTTCTTCTTCTTCATGCGCTCTCTCTTCGAATCACGATTTTTATCGAATCACGATTTTGTGACATTTTCATCTGTTTATGCTTCATCACTTCGATCGCGATTTTCATCAGATTTTGATATCATTGAGTCTGTTCTTATTGCGTGAGTATTTTATTTGTTATTTTCTGATTCTTTTTTCATCTTGTTTCTTATTTTTATCAGGATTTTAAATTGCGATTTGAGTTTTCCGATTTAGATAGCGATTGATTTTTTTTATTTGAATTAGGATTTGAGTTTCAGATTTGGATTTGCAATCTGAGTTGTTTTTAGACCTATCTCCTTGAGTTTGGATTTAGATTTGAGTTTCAGATTTGGATTTGCGATCTCAGTTGAGTTTTCTAGAAATTTCAGCTGTTTAATATCTCTTTTTTTCAGTGTTTTGTGTTTGCTGAGTTTTTTTTCACTTTTCTGCAATTTTCAGTTCTATTTTCTATTTCGGTGATGGCTTATTGTATATAGAATGCAAAAATGGAGGAGAATAGATCATGTAGGGATTTGAAGAGATGCAACTTTCTCAATTATGATCTAAAGAAGTCATTGATCTGATCTTTGTCGATCTATCGAGAAGCAATTCAATTAGATGAACGTCCAAATAGAGAGAAACAACATCATTCAAGGATTTTGTGTTTTTGAACTTTTTCTCAGCTTTCATGGATGATTTTAGTATAAAGTTGTGGTATGGTTGTTGATAAGTCTGCTAGTTTTTAAGTCTTTTCCAGCTTCTATTCTAATCCTGTTTTTTGGATCATGTCATTATACCTGGTATAATGACTATTATACCTGGTATAATACTTATTATAATAACCATTATAACCAGTACAATGAGTAATATAAAAACGTATACACATAATTGGAGATAAAGATCGTATTAAGATTGAGTTTCAAGTTTCGCATTTGAATAGTGTATGGTTATTATATACATCGAGTGTCGTATTTCACATTAAAATCCAATTTTTAGATCATGCAATTATATCTGGTATAATGCAAACTAATTTTATCAAAAAATAATTTAAAAATAAAAAAGTATTAAGATCAGCTTCAGATATCGCATTTGAATAGATTTATAGTCATTATACCAGGTATAATGACTATTATACCAGGTATAATAGTCAACATAACAAAGAATTTCAGAGAAACATTCAAACCATTGAAGATAATGGGATTTTTAAGATCTGGTTTCAAATTTTATATTCGAACAATGTAATAAACATTGTACCTGATATAATTACTATTATACCAGTCTGTTTTACCAGGTATAACAACCTGGTATAATAATTGTTATACCTGGTATAATAAATGTTATACCCGAAATCGATGGTTTTTTTATATCACGTATTTTAAAAAATCAAAACTTAAAATGTGATATTTGTAAAATTACACCATGTCATGACCTAAAATTATTTTGACTTTTTTCGGTATTTCCATAAAATCCCTTTTTTCTTTCCATCCGAATTAAAGAAAATACTTTAGGCCCAATTCGTACAAACAAAAGCAAAATTGTAATGTTAAAGGAGGGTTCACACTAAAATCTCGAAATAAGCAGAAAACAACAGTTTAGCCCTTCATAGAGAATGGTCACTTCAACCTTCCCTTTTCAAGCCGAAGATAAATTACGGGCATGCCCAACATATGCATGTCGAACCTCATCTAATGTGTGCTTACAGTCTTCTAGAACACCTAAAACCGGGATTTACTGTTTTTTTTTTTAAAAAAAAAAATTAGCCTACTATTTCCATGGTGCTTGTTCGATTTTTTCCATCAGTGCCTTATCAAGCCCCTAGCTAGTTGATTTTTTTGCTGAATATTGACGTCTAGGTAAGGCTTAGTCCGAGTTTTTCCACTCATGTAGCAGTTAGATACATTTTTTAAAGATACCGGTATTTATAATAATTAAATTTATAAAAATTAAATCAATTCGTAAAACTATTGTACAACAAATTATTTTTACTTAAAAGTCTTATTTTGGATCTCAAAATAAGAAGAATATGATACGTTGTGCACTGTGGTTTTGTATAATGAAATCTTTTTTTATCATGCAAGAATTATATATGATTTTATATTTTTTTGAGGTATTTATATCTTACACATTAATTATTATTTTCTAGTCTATCTCTCCTACTTTAATTCAATTTTCATTGAATTTACAATTTCATTATATTTAAAAATAACAAATCGGCTTAGTTTCCGCTCCTACACTAATTAGTCCCTGACACTGTCTAGATCCGAGAGGTCCTAACCGTACAATTAATTACTGATGATTTTTAAATTATTGCAATATGATTGAATAACATCATAGCCTTTTTTTTTTGTACCTCCAAAATTTATGGCATGCAGCAATTTTTGCTGAATTTCTTTGGGTGGATGAGTCCTAACATGATCAATTAATCCTATGAAAACTTGGTTAGGCTTCTCAGCCTTACCTCTCGTAATAGGCCCAATTGGAACTGCTAATGGATAAACCTGACGCCTCTACAACGTTCTATGCCATCTCCAACCTTAGTGCCACATCATATAAAATCATTAGGAAGGCTTGAAATGCCACAACAATAACCGTAAATTTACTCTCATTGTGTCATATCAACAATTAACCTCACTTTAGTTGATATGAACACTAGCAATAAGGGATGTAAAAGGCGATTGGTGACAATGCTTGTGGTATTACCAAGTAAATACAGTGGTAATAAACGTATTTTAACTATACAAGTCTGTTTTTTTTTCTCCTCTGTATTTTAACAAGTAAATAATATGTATGTATATTCATTGACGGACGAAAGAACCTCCTTCCAAAAAATTTGTAGCAATTAATGTAATTAAATTCTTTATAATCACATCTGGATACCTACAATTATCTTTCATTACATATTTTAATACACGAGATTGTTCATTAATACAACTCTAGTTGTTTTCATGATTATTGTATGGTGATTTTGGTTTTAATTTTTTTTTTAAAAAGTGAAGGAAAACATAAATCGGAAACGAATTCGGTACTAACCTTTTCTATTTGTCCAAGATAGAAGAACACCGCTTGAATACCGAATTGGATCCGTCTCACAGTTTGTCGGAGTATGGATGTATATCCACAACTTCTGCGACGATTAAGATCGATAAATATCAATTTGCAATGTTTCGTCTTAAGACGAAAAACCCGGGAAAGAGAATTGATTGGAAAATGAATAATGATAATGAAAATGAATTCACTAATGAATTCGCTAATGTTGCCGTGTATGTTTATTCATATATATATATACACCTCCTTTTACATAAAGGAAATGCATCTATTCATATATACACGTCCTTTCATTATAAAGGAAATAGATTTGGATTAATTGTAATTAAATCTTTAAAGTCTTTGATTATTTACAATTAAATCATTAAGTTTTATAATTTTTCAATTTAATCCAAACAACTAAATTGTATTGGATCCTTTGACCAGATTGACCCGCTCACGGGCGGACCGGGTATTTCCAACATCTCCCACTCGCACTTGACGGGTCACATTCCGTACAAGGTTATCAAATCTTCTGTATGCTGTGAAGTCATGCAACCGGCATACTATCAGGAACGCTTTGTCTTGCACCTGTTAGGGTCTGCCAAGACTATCCTGAGTGGTACTTAACCAAATAGATTAACATCTAGAATTCAGAAAACATCTTGTACTCGTTAGGGTCTGTCAAGACTATTCTGAATGGTAATCAACCATATAAGATAATATATAGTATATAAAATATCACATTGATATATAGCGCATATGCTTTATCCAAGATTGGTCGACAATCACCCACTTCCACATCATTTGAATCTTAGAAACCTTAATCCGTCGTTCACTATCTTACAACAAATGTAACGATAGGCTAGCCGGTGAACTGACAGAACTATGGTGAATATTCATTTGGCCAATTCTTCCTTTCGAGCTATCAATTCCATACAAAACTAGTTCGGTCCACCAACCAATCTCTCCCAGAT
>CATIWQ010514444.1:0-13400 GCA_949673415.1 Euphorbia schlechtendalii
AGAAGTAAGAACTTCTTAAGAGAGAAAAGAAGAAAAAAATAAGAGTGAGTTGTAGTGTTGTATTTGAGTGAGTGTGTTCTTGTAATATTTTCCTTGAGTTTAATCAAAGTTGTTCTCTTGAGTGTTATATTTCCAACATGATTTTCATCTCCTATTTTGCTATTTCTTATGATAATGTTTGTTTTACTTTGTTGTGTTGTAAAAAAATAACTTTACGAATCTCTAGAGTTTACAAATTGAGCATCCTCTCTTTAATCTGATTTGCTGCATAAAAGACCTCTTATCTAAGATTTCTCAAGAGTTAATGATTAATTGTTACCAAGAATGAAATTTGTGTGCTGTTTTTTGGCTGATTTTTTGTGTTCTTAAGTTTTATCTTGAAACATATTTGGGTTTGTAGTATTGTTATTGATGTTTATAATATTTGTGTGTTTGTTCTTAAACATCAGTTGTGTTTTTGTTTAAAAATATAGACACGGAAGCTAATTAAAAATTCATTGATAAGAAATTCCTAAAACTAAAGTAAGTAGAAATAGAAATACATGACAACAAGTAAGGAAAATTTAAGGCTGCTATGGACTTGGTTTTGTTGATCATTCTTTGTACCTTGGCTAACTCATTTTGATTGAAAGAATTCCTCATCAATATCTAATTTTTTTTGTGATGGTAGAAGTGAATCCATTTGTTCTTTCAATTTCATGTATAGATGAGTGAAAAAGGAGTTATTCATGAAGATGCCAAAGATTGGCCCGACAAAAATGAAAATATTTTTCTTCAAATTTTAAGTGAGAGGGTAAAAAAAGATCCAAATGGTGCTCCTATATTTAAACCATGTGATTGGAATGACATGGATGAAGAATTATTTTTAAAAGTTGGAGTAAAATATGGGATCGATAGGTTAAGGGGAAAATACCAAAGGCTTCGGATGAAACATCGCCAATTTTCTGATTTGTTAGAACACACTGGTGTTACATATGATTCAAATTCAAACACCGTATTTGCTGCAGAAGATGTTTGGCAAATGTTTTACAAGGTAAATGATTTCTAATAATAGTGTTTATATTTAAAAATATAATTATGCACATTTTTTTAGTATACTAAAAGTAATATTATGTGTTCAATTTCAGAATAACAAGAACTTCAAGGCTTTTGAAAGGAGTGGTTGTAAGAACTATGAGATGCTTGGTCAGATTTTTAATAATTCTACTGCTACTGGACATTTGCATCTTGCTTCAATCCAAGTACCACCAACGTCGGATGATGAACGCCAAAATGAGGAAGAATTTCTTGACAAAGGAGTTCATATATCAAATGAGAAAAAATCCAAAGGAAAACGTAGTTCTAATGACTTTAGTCCAGGTTATGTTCGTGTTAAAAAGGAATCAAAATTTGAGAAATTAGATTCGTGTTTGGAAATGTGGGCAACGTCCTTGGATGCTAGAAAAGAAAGAGATTTGGCTTTAGCTGAAAAATACAAAGCACAATGCAATCAAGGAAAGAATATAGAGCTTGATCCATATTCGATTGATGAGTGCATGGATGCCTTAGATGTAATGGAAAATGTCTCTAGTGCTTCATACAATAAAGCGCTTGAAAAATTCAAAGATTCGGATTGGAGAAGAATGTTCATTAGGATGCCAAACGAGAGAAAGAAATTTTGGTTGGAAAGCTTGGAATGATTATTTTTTGGTTGAAGACATTCTTTAGATCTTATAATAGAAGTATTTGTTTGTGATTTGAATTTCTAAGAATGTTTTGGTTTGTTTTCTTTTTAGATGACATTACATGGATTTTGTTTGATCATTGTGATTTGTTCTTCTGTTGCTACATGTGGCTAGAATTTTAACAAATTTAACGTCATAATTAAATTTATTTTTACTTTTATTATAAGATATTTGTGCAACTATTACTTTTTTTATTGTTGCTTTTTTCATTTAATTTGTGATATTTTAAAAACTTAAAATTAAATAATTATTAATTGAATAGTGGAGAAATGGAAAAAATGAAGACTATATAAAATGAACATGTTTTCTGTTTTTCAGTTTTCAATTTGGAAATTTGAAAAATGGAAAACTTTAGAAATGGAAAAGAAAACTGAAAAATGAAAATGAAAACCATTTTCTTAAACTAAACAGGGCTTATTTTCAACTTGTGAAATGTATTGTCTGCACTTCATTTGAAAAATAATAATTTTTTATTTTATTATTTGAGCTAAGATCAAATTATTTCATTTGAATTAAAGTGATGTAAATTTATAATGAAATAAATTCATTTTATTTTACTTAAACACAAAAATATAAGAAAACATAATATCATTTATTTTATTGAATTGACGGTGTATGTTATAGTGATTTTGTTTTTGTTGAAGATGTGATGTTATGCCACATTGGAAATAAACAAATATAATGAGTGAAATATAAGTGGAGCATATTGATCATTAACAAAGGAAAATTGGTTGTATGTTAGATGAGTTCAACCTTAATTGTATGCACAATCAAGCAATCAAATCCAACAATCTTCAAGTTCATAAATTCTCTGTATGGTATTAGAGTCTGATAGACAAAAAGATTCTAGGTTCATATTTAAAGTCCTTGTGGATTTTGGGTAGCGGAGAAGACTAAACTCGTTGATAATATTGGGCTTCTGATGAGACAAACCAAGGAATATATGACAAGTGATAATTATTCCGGGCCTAATTATCACAAATTAATTAATTTTAACACAAATTAATTAATGAATGAAATATAAAAGGATTAAATTGATTAACACAAATTAATTAATTTTATTTAAGATGAATTCAATCCCACATACATGCTTCTCAAGCTATCAAATACAACACTCTTCAATCCAAGATTCTCTACATTTAATAAAGAAAATCTTACTTTTTTTCTTATATACAAAATTTGCCTAATCGGAAATTATTTAGCTCTATATTATGAAAAAAAAAGACATTTAGGGGTAAAGTTCTATTATATGTAAGTTTAAGGGTCAAATTGCAATATCCCCCGATGGTATCAGTCTCAGCGCCTACAGCATCAAAATTCAAATATCGTCTTTCTAAACTCCAACTTTATTACAGATTTATCACAATCATTCGAATTTACACAGAACATCAATGGCGGCCACAACCAACGATCTCCTCGCCTCTCTAATAACAGATATCAAATCCTACACCGGAAAAGATCCACTTTTCCCTTGGCTCAGGTACTTCTTTATGTATTTGCCATTCTGTATTCTCCGTAACAGTTTCTTTATCTGTACCTCCTTTTGTTCCAAAATTGATTTTTTTTTCGTTTGAAGGGGGATTAAGAAGATGAAGGAGAGCTTGCCGTCAAATGTGTTGAAGGAAAAGCTGCCCCGGTTTCTCCAGAAATGTGCACAGACATTTGAGTCAGATCGGCGTTATATAAATGATTTGCGGTATCTTCGTGTTTGGTTACAGCTGGTAAATTTTGAAATTGAATTACATATTTCTTTATTGCTCAAGGATTGTGGTCTAGTTTTGCTTAATTTATTGGATAGTTTTTCTCAATGATTTTGAATTTGGATTTTCAGTGCCTTTTTCTATTTTTATTAGGTTTTTAATTTCATTACCGAGTAATTGAGTAAACAGAAAATAAATTTGTAGCGAAGAAAACAGGTAGTTTATAGTTGATGAATTTTCTCAGCAATCAAGACAGTTTCGCCATTACTTGTCATTTACTTGAAGAAAAATTGTGAATCTCCTGTGACACTTTTTTTGCTACTGTAGATTCTGTTATTTGTTTGATATTGTTAGATTTCCTTGTCTATTGATAATGAATAATGATAATGATTTTTTCTGCTTAATCTTTATTCAATGGATGTTAGATGGATTATGTGGATGAACCAAGAGCACTACTGAGAACCATGGAAAAGAATTCGATTGGAAAAAAGAAAGCATTATTCTATCAGGCGTATGCTCTTTATTATGAGAAGATGAAGAAATTTGAGGAGGCTGATAAAATGTACCACTTAGGTGTTCAAAAGTAAGCTGGCACTTCTATTTTTCAAAAGGATTACATGAATTAATTATTTTAGTAAGATAAGGTTTTGCATACATGTGCTGGCTGCACTTTTTTATGCTAAATATCCACTCCAACCCTCAGCTAATTCCATCATTAATAATATAGAAGAAAGCTCTACTCCTTCGACTAAATTTTACTCACCCTGGACACTAAAGAAGTTGATTAACCAGAAAAATCATGAAATCTGGTTTCTTTGAGTAGCCTCAGTTCTATTCAACTGTGCAGTTTTGTTCCTTAATCTACTATCAATGGAGAGTTGTGTGTTTTCCTTGTATATTAGATGTTAAGGAACGCTATTTGCGCCTTCTAGATTTCTTAAAATAACCACAGGGCAAAAGAATCCTATATTGTTGCAGTTCTTGCATCATGTTATGAGGAAATGTGTGAAGTGGCGAAAAATGCTCTCAAGACTGATTTTGTAAATATGTTTATATTTCTCAGAGAAGTTGCATCAAGTTATATTCACCATTTGAACAACTTCTGAACAGCCTTGCTGATCCTATAGATGAACTCAACAAATCATACGATCAGTTTCTCCAACGCATGGAAAGGCACTACAACAAGAAAAAACAGGTAGCAATTCTGTTCATTTGTGCATTGAACTTTTTTCTACCTCAACTATTGAATTTTATAGTCTAGTATAACATCAGGAATATCTTCTGCAGAATAAAGATCATAAATCCAGCAGAAAACCTCTCTCGGCTAGGATAGATGATAAAGAGAATGCATTCAACTTTACAGATAGCTCCAAAGAGAAACAAGACGAAACTTCTCAGAATATTAATCCACTGAATAAGTCTATCCATAAAGTTGCTGAAGGAATTTCAGGACAAAAGGAATCGGAAATGTCGAGGATGTTTCACGGTGATGATACAGTTGTGGTAAAATTTGTGGACACTGCCATAGTTGGAAAATCTGAAGCAGAAAATGCCTGCCATCATGGATTAGTGGATCCCACCATAGCTATGAAGGAAGCTATGAATGCCATCAACAGCATGTTTCGAGAGCCTATAGAAACTGTCCCAATCAGTCGAAGGTCAAAAAAAAGTCAACCGAAAGAACACATCCCAAACGAAGGATTCAGCGTCTTCATCGACGAAGAAGACTCAAATAAAAAAGAAGAGAAGGGTAAATCACTGCAAATTTTCATCGATGATGATGAAAATGGGGACAAAAACGACGAGAACGAAAACATGGCTAAAGGGTTTGTATTCCAATGTCCAAATGAGTTACAATCAGAAAATTCGGATGGTAAGCTTATTAGAGAAGACACGGTTGTTCATAGGTTTGTTGGGTCTACAATCATGGAAGAACCGGAAGTCGAAAACGTGTGCCACCATGGCTTAGTAGACCCCACAATCAACTTAAAGGAGGCAATGGATGACATCAACAACATGTTTGGAAAGCCGATGGATTTTGTAAGGAGAAAGAGACCGAAAATGCAGGAAAAAGCACCGGCGATGGAGCAGGATTTCGGAGGTGGGTTTTCGATTCTTCCTGATGATGATGAATTTGAACCTCGGAAAAGTCAACCGCCAACAAAATCTTCAAGTGTATGCGATAACGACTTGTTCGAGCCAACTGTGTTTACTAAAGAAGCAATGGATGATATAAACAAGTTGTTTGGAATGCCACTAGATTTCTAGGATCATTTTTTATTGTTGTGTTTGATGAACGTTTTTTCGAAACGAACTTTATTTTTATTTGGTTTATCCGTAGATTTCAACTCAAAACGAAAGATTCGAAATTCGATTAATCCAAGTAACACAAGAAGTTGTCAATACAAAGAAAATACAAAACAGAACACCAAGAAGTCAAATGAATTTAAAAAAAAAAACACTAATCTTGAGTTGTAGGAACACATTGAGAAGGCCTAAAAGCCAAAGGACCTGCAGCATAAATCACAGCTTCACCATTACTTCTTTTAAGAACCTTATTTTCAAATCTAAGAGAAGCACCATTAATCCCATAATTAACATTAGACATCAAGTTACAACCCTCCATTGGAGATGAAACAAGCTTCACTTTACAAGATTGGAGTGGATGATCCAATATGTTATGGTCCATTTTAAACCCATCAAGTTGTGCAAAAAAATACCCTTTTGAATCAGTTTCAAAGCCCTTGTAATAACTCACTTGTTTCCAATGGTTTTTGCAAATGACACTTATTTTTGCAGAGGGTATTGGCTTGGCTTCATTTAAAGACCATGAACCAAAGTGATCACAGCTTTGGCAGTACACCACTCCTTCTATTACTACATCAATTTGTTTCTCTGCAAATGCTGAGGGGAAGGCTAATTGGATTATAAAGAGAGAACAAATTGCAGTTGTGATTTGGATTTTAGCCATTTTAGCAATGTGGGTTGATGATTCTTTGGATAGAAACATGGTATTTATAGAGCTCATATAGTTGAAAATTTATTTATATTATAGAAGAAATTCTCTAAAAAAACTAATAAAACATAATTATGGTATGCACGTTTTTAAAGACATTTTTGCTCTTAGTACTATTAACAATTACTTTTTTTGAATCATTGTCCGTCAGGCAATTTTTTGCTCCACAAGCTATTAAAGGTTATGCTGTTTTAATTTCTAAAAATGTTTCTAAAAACTTCTCATTTTTAACTTTTAACTTAAAAATATTTTTCAAGGAGATTTTAACTTATAAGTCAGATAATGAAATGTTTCTAACAACTTTTTTTTAACTTAAAAGTTAAAAATAAGACAGAAGTAAAAAAGTCACTTATAAGACATAAGTGACTTTTCGAAAAGTTTTGAGAAACATCTCCTAAGTTAATCTTTTGTAATAAAATGGAGATGAGAGTTAGCAAAGGACGCACATTCCAACAAGTTGGCAACCCCCACTTATTTCAATGTAAATTTACAATTACATAAAACTAAGTTGAGTTGAAATGGAGTAAACTTTATTGAATTGAAATAGAGTGTACTATTTGTAGTTCAATGCCTAATATACTAGTTAATGTGGGTAAGTTTACAAAAGAAACATATTTTCTTGATTCACATAGATCCATTCCCGAGGGAGGGCATTAGGAGAGACCACTCATGATACATAACGGAAAGGGCCTCCAAATTATTTTTTTACCTTTGTATTGTGGTATTAATAAAAAAAATATACATAAAAAAAAATATGAGTAATAGATTGTAGATTTAGTGTATATGTTCTTCAATTGTGACACTTGCTACATTTTTTTCACTGTTGGCTAAATCTATTGAACCTGTTACTCTAGAAATCTATTTGTTAAATATGATAAGTTATTAATTCTATTACTAAGTCGGTTTTTCACTTTTCATGAGTAATTTTCTTCGATATTCTCTAGAAAATAGTTGCTGCTGATGGACAATTAAAAGGATTTCAGTTGTTAAGGTTAGGGTATATAGTACACCTCATAACGTGATTTCAAATTTTTATTGTTCTTCAGAGTGTGTTTACGTGAAGGTCACCTTTCCTTTTTATTTTTCATTTTTTATGATATGTGAATCTTTATTCCATAAACTCATCTTGTTTGATTGAATAATCGAATGGTATATTCAAAATTTTGAATGACCAAAAATTATATATTTAAACAAAACAAAAGATGTAACCGAAGCAAATTATTTGGTTTGATTCACTTATTTTGATCTTGTTTGTCTTTTCTTTTTCTAATATAATGTAATAGTGTTATAATGTTTATTGCTTACCACTTTTATTTCATGCATGATTTTTTTGACAAATATTACATACATAATTAAAATATTGTATATTAAATTTGTAATAAATTAAATATAATCAAAACTAAAATTTAATCTGAATTTAAGATATTGAATTAATGTCATTGTAATTCATTATGACATTTAAAATTAAAATATTATTTTACTAAGAATTTATTTATAGTTCAAAAAATAAAAATATTAAAATTAAAGAAATAAGGAAATAATAGTTTGAAACCAGAAATTTAGTGATATTATTAATATATAATTGATGAAAGTTGTAGATAAACTTTTTCGGATTGAAGCATGATAAGATACGTACTTTTATTGAACGCCAGTTTTCCTTTCAAAATTTCAATTGACAAATTGGTGTTTAAAATCATTTTTTTCATTAATTAAAATCAATTTAGTGAGATACAAATTCATGTTTTTTAATTCACATAAGGTTAGGTATTTCAATTTGGACTTATATATTAAAAAAAGTCCAAAATAACGTCTTGTAATCACACAGAAGTTTCCAGGAAGATGCTTGGATATGACCTTTAACAATTTTTAATACTAAAATCTAATAACAACAGCTGAAATATATCTGTAACATACAACTGGCTAGGCCCTAAATTTGAACAATTCCAGCATGACATTCTTTCATTTTAATAATCCATAAACAATACATGCATTTGTCAAACAGGTGCGAGAAAGATACAAAACACCAACAAATATGACATAATACATGTACTTTTTTGGGTTGCATTTCACACCCAAATTGAATTTCTCACCTTCTGCTTTCACTTTTCAGTAAAAATTACCAGATTTTCAAATTTTCTCAGTTTATATACAACCAAACTTGTCTTGCCTAAAATAGGTCGTTTTATGATCATACTTAGACTTAGAGATCATTTCGTTTCGTTTCTTCATACCGTAGTTTTGTACATTAAAAAAGGTCCGATCTTTCAGCTCGCATCAGGTGATGAAATCTCGAGCTCCGCCCACCAAAGAGGGGAGAGTTTAGGAGTTGCTGAATCAGGCGAAATTCCCGTTATCTCCCTCAACCTCACAGCAATTTCTCTCATCGCCGGTCTTTGTCTCGGGTCTGATTGGACGCAAGATTTCACAACTTCACCGAGTTTCTCCAACTGTTCCTCGTCGAACGATTCGAGAGTGGGATCGGCCTTTTCTTTAAGGGGCTGATCGCCTCTCAAATAGTCCGATGCCCAGTCTTGAAGTGAGTAATCATGGTCAACTGTGTATGGTAGTCTGCCAGTTAGGGTTTCGAATAATAAGACGCCGAAACTGTACACATTGGCTTCTTGATCTGCTGTTGGGGCGTTTAGGAACTTCTTTCCGGAAATTTCGGTGTCGGTTGGAGTTATCACGTTTGAAAAACTTAGGTCCGATATTTTGGCCGCGTAGTCTTCGGTTAGAGAAATGGCTGAGGAACTCAGGTTGTTGTGAGTGATCGGCGGGTTCAGCTGGTGCATGTGGTCGAGACAGTAAGCCATGCCCATCGCGATTCTTAGCCGCATTCTCCAGTCCAAATGCTCTGATTCTTTAACTGTACGGACAAAGATCGTTAGGGATATGCAATTTACATCTCGGGAAAACCCTGAACTTGTGCTGAAATGCCCATTTACCCTTCCTGAAGTTTCAAAAACCCCCCCTGAACTTGTAAAAAGTGCACCGGTTTAGCTCTCCATGCCACGTGTCAACTTGTAGTTGGAGAGAGAGAAATGAATCTTTGAAAAGTCAAACAAACCAGATCCTGACACGTGGCATAGAGGGGGCAAATTGGGCGTTCAGGGACAAGTTTAGTCTTTTCTTATATTCTTATCTTCATGAAATCAATGGGAAGTTAACAGAATTACAGGTCATTTTGTAAGAAAGACTCAAATTTTGGATGGATGGCAACAAATCAACAATACCCAGACTGAGAAAAATGTTTACTACACAGAAAGTAAAAACTTACTGTGTAAATGCTCGAAAAGAGTTCCATTTGGGGCGTATTCAAAAACCAGCATTCTTGTGAAAGGCTGTTCCTCCTCACAATATCCTAAAAGGTTGACAAAATTCTTGTGGTTTACTTTTGATAACGTCTCAATCTGAAATATAAACAAAAGAATCAAAATTTAAAGTTAGATTATGCCATAATTTATTATAAGCTCATAAAAATCTAAAAGTACCTTTTTCCTAAACTGAACTTCTAAATTCCTTGTCCAATCCTTGGAAGATGTAACTTCAATAGAAGCCACAGCAATTTCAACTCCACTTGACAAAGTTCCCTTGTACAATGTACCAATTGGTGAAGAGCCAATTACATTGCTGAAATCTTCACAGCCTGCTTCAAGCTCGGATCTCTTTAGCTTAGGCACGCCTGAAACGCAATAAGTTATCATACCATCAAATAAGTAGATAGGAAAAGCATGAAATATGAAATAGTAATGGACAATATTTAATACCAGAAACAGAAAGATGATAATTGATGGACAAGTAGTTGATTAACTTTCTAACATCTTTGACAAAAGAAAGAATATATTAGAAATCAAGATCTTTCATTCATAAGTAACTTTAGCACCCAACTTCACAAAACAATTGTTTAACTTAAACAGATGAACCCATTTTCATTTAACTGGCACTAACGTGACCAATAGATTAAGCATAACACTCAAGAATTTCCTATTAGAAAGAGGAATTACCAGTTACAAATGCTTTCTGAAGCTGCCCGCTCAATCCTGTGGCCCAAGGTTTCACAGTGGACTGACTTACTTTACAGTAATATATGCCAGCAATGACAATGATGGCAAGAACAGAAAACCCTACACTTCCAGTAATTATAGCAATATGAGCCTTAGAAGAGGAAGAATTTTCAGGAGTTGGAGCAAATACAGGATTTGTAGCGGAGGCATTTGGAGAAAGAGCCATCACATTGGGCTCGGGCGAAGGCGATGGTGATGGTGGTGGAACAGAAACATATTTGTTAGGGTTAGAAGGCGGCGGCGGTGGTGGTGGCGGCGGCCCAATTATAGGGGGGTTGCCAGGTACGGGAGGTGGCTGTTGATTTGGAGGAGGTAGAACAGAGGATCTGGTGCGATATGGATATGATGGTGATTGACTAACTTTGCTATGTTGCAGATTTCGCCTGTTAATCTTATTTTCTGTGTCTGCAACATTCCTGTCAAAGAATTCGCGGAAAAAGACATCAATCATTATTATGGACAAGTAAGCAAACCAATCCAAGCAAAAAGGCAAAAGGGAGCAGAAGGCAAAATTCATCGAAAACATTGAAATTTTCAAAATAATGAAACATTTCATGTTCAAATGTAGCAAAAGTGGATGGAAAAAGTGGCTTACCGTCTAATAAATCTTCTATTGCACGACAATCCTTTGACTCCAGCTGACAATTGCTTTTCATCAACTTGAAACTCTGAAAAAATCTTCAGTTGATGAATTTCAGGTGGTAAGGTTCCAAGAAGCCTATTGTTGTCCAAAAGACTAGACAAGGAAGAAAATAACGAATAAATACACAAATGACAG
Source organism: Euphorbia schlechtendalii (assembly GCA_949673415.1). Classification (NCBI taxonomy): domain Eukaryota; kingdom Viridiplantae; phylum Streptophyta; class Magnoliopsida; order Malpighiales; family Euphorbiaceae; genus Euphorbia; species Euphorbia schlechtendalii. The sequence goes on from CATIWQ010514444.1 coordinate 11,283, forward strand.
CAAAAGATGAATCCTACGAGGAAATCATAGCTAGATGTTATAAACTCACAGAATTGTTAAAGAGAGATTATTGCCAAGGTCAGGTGGAAGCGGCCCACTAAAATCATTGTATCCAAAATCTAGTACTTCCAACTCTTTCAACCCTCCTATCCCTTCAGGAATTGTGCCCAAAAACGAATTGTTGCGCAAAATACTGCATTGAGTAATGGTAAGACTATAAACAAAAAACTTTCTTGGAAAAAGGACATAATCTACCTACAGAAATCACTATTTGCACTTACATAGACTTTATGTGAACAAGATTTCTGAGATCAGGAGCTACTGTTCCTTGAAGACAAAGATCTTTCAAATTCCTGCATATTGCACATTTTCCTTTAAAATCAATTAAGAGACGTATCAGCAAGTGATTTTGTGCATACAAATGTCTTTAAAATAAGCAAAATTGTAAATACATGATTGATCTAACTCTCTTTGAATTCAGTTATGAAATGTGTTTTTTCATGTTAAGAGTGAACTAACTTAGCAATTATCCATAGAAAGAACTTTTTATCTGCAGAATACTAAAAGAAGCTCTAAGAACATCAAATATACGCAGCAATTAAACAATACTTAAAATTTCAAATTTCAAATCGCAATCACACAGAAAAAATGACTTACAAATTCACAACTTTTCCATCAGAGCACTCAACTCCATTCCAAAAACACGGATCAGCAAGTCCATCCTCATCCTTCCAATTATCTAACGCGCCGTACGGATCACTCTCAATTTTATCCCTAAATTTCAACAAAGCCAATCCTGCAAACATAAAGGATCAAACAGGATCAAATTTTCCTCCAATTTTTTAAGAGCCCAAAGGAAAACCTCAACCAGTATAAAGTTGACCACAAGCACACAACCTTCATCGTTGAGTGGCCAACAGAGAATCAAATTCTGGTGAAGCAAAAAGAGAAACAGAACTCCAAATCTACTGTATTTCCAGTCCCTCTTATCCATGATAAAACTCGCTTAGCTTGTATCGAAACCAAGCTAGAAAATACTACTTTAATGCCGAGTTGAAACTTCAAAATTGAGAACCAAATCAGAAATTGGAACTGTAGGAAGAAGAAATTGGAAAAGAAAGAAGATAAAAGAAGAAAAGAGTACTTTACTATGACAGAATTTGAATAATCAACGAGAAAAACGAGAAGACGACGACATAATTTTCAAAAACTGTGTTCTTGAGAAGGAGAGTTGATTTATTTGGACCACAAAATTTTAAATTATTTTTAACAGAAAATAATTAAGAAATAATAAATATAAATCATAAATGAGGTAGAAAATAGCATTCGAAAACGCGTATTCTCAACTTCCAGATTTTAAACCTAAAATATGTTTAGTTGCTTGCTAGTTTCCACTGTACAAATCTTTCAAGTACTGTGATTATATTGCTGCAAAATGAAATAAGAACGGTGGAAAATATGTTGCTGTGGAATTTAAAATTGGACATTTGGAAACAACTAATAAATCTGGGAAATAGTTGGGTTTAAAAGGCATTATATTAAATTGTGAGTTTTAATACGATGTGACATTTAAAATAGAAATTCGGTGATAAAAAATGTATTTCACATTTTGAAAAATATTCGCGAAAGATTGTGTATATGATTGGATTAAATACCTTTTAAGGTATTTTATAATTATAATGCGCTTTTGATGTTTAACATGTTGAAATTCATTGGCGGATCCAGGAATTTTTTACTATGGTGTCTACATCAAAACATCAAATGTTTTAAAATTTAAAGTAATTTATAAATTCATGAAAAAAGTTTAGAAATAATAATGGTGAATATTTTTTAGTGAACAATAAAATTGTAAAAGAATACTAGAGCTAAATTTATAAAGATATAAAGACATTTAGTAAAAAAACATATTTTTCTAAAATAAATGTGTGATTTTAATATTAGTATGGGATCCAACATTAATTTTTAATGGGATCCAAATATAATTTACTAGTAAATTTATATCACTTCTTCAAAAAAAGTGGGGTCATTGAACCCCACATGTTAACATGTGGCTTCGCCACTGTATATTATAGTTACATTAATACTATTATCATATCAATAACACTAGTTTTTCTCACT
>CATIWQ010514484.1:0-22775 GCA_949673415.1 Euphorbia schlechtendalii
TTAGGATTTCCTTCTATGCTACTAGGTAGATGACCTTTTCCTCTAGATGGAATAGAACTCGCTAATTGACCAATTTGTATTTCCAAATTATGAATAGAAGATGATTGATTTTTAAACATTTGATCCATCTTATTTTCTAACTTTTTGTAACATTCTTCCGACTTTGATTGCTTATTACAAACTCCCTCTAGAAACTTGTCTATTTTACTAGTTAACTGCCCTATTCTATCAGTACTTTGGTAATTCTTTTGTTGGTTATCACTATACTTCCAATTAGAATTTCTGTAGTTATTCCCATTATTGCCATTAGAATTCCCTTGACTTTGAATATAACTTAATTGCTCCCCTACACATGGGTTAAAGTTACACTCAAAAGTTGTATATCCGATTTGATCACAATTTTCACATGTCAAAGAGTTATTTTTACTAACATGCATATTATCTATCTTGTTAGATAAAGCAGATATTTGTGCTTGCATAATAGAAATAGAATCTAATTCATTAACCTTTTTAACCGAACTAGAAGATGAAGATGCGACATGTGAATGAGTAGAATTAGTAATACTTACTTGTGCTCTTTCCATTGGCCACATACTATTGTTGCATGCCATATCTTCCAAAAGTTCAAAAGCTTCTTGACTAGTTTTCTTCATAAGAGATCCAGCAGCCATAGCATTAATTGCTCCTCTCGTTGCATGATCTACATCATTCTAGAAGGTTTGCAGAATAAAATTTTGAGGTAAACCATGATGAGGACTGTGAGCGGACGACACGGAGTGGTGGGCTGAGACCGCGCGGAATGAGAGGCGCGGTCCACTGGGGTTTTTGGAAAATGGTTTGCGTCAAGCCGAGGGTCCGGGAAGAGGGTTTTGAAAGAGGGTGAAAACATTTATTTAGATCAAGTCGAACCCGAATCCATCGTCTCTCGTTGTGGAGTCGCCACCTGGATTAGCTCTTTCCAGGAATTAGAGTCCTGTGAGGGTTAACGTCTAGGGGATGGTACAACAAGACACAGAGATTTGAGTTCAGGATAAGTTACTTATTTCTCAATGGATCACATTATATTACATCTACAGAAAACCGTATTCTCTTAATTGTGCATATTCGCACTTAAGTCGTTTTGAGTTTAGATGCATGATTTAACTTATGTGCGGAAAGTAGAAAATCCATACACAAGACGGTAAATAAATGTGGAAAAGTAAATGCTAGAAAGTAAATTAATAAATTACAAAACTCGGGGGATACAACCACCCGCCTAGTCTATGAATTACAATTTTTGTACAAATATATACAATACCCGAAGGAAATTAAATCCTAATATCTAACCTGCATCCACAAATGTCAGCACAGGAGATATCACATATGTTTGATTTTGATTTTAGCAAGGCCCGTGTGGCCTAATTAAAACATCGATGATTTGAAGTTGTTTCTTAGAATAAAAATGATTCATTTTTATACAAGTATGTTGGTTGATTTTATTATTGAAAATGATCGCATGGTAAAATAGTGCGGGCTGTTATCCAGGAATACATTTTATTCCCCTCGTGGGGGTGACCTAAAACAACATTTATAAATTTAAATATAGGTCAAACATGCATAATATAGTAATCATTTGGATTAACAATGGTGACGACGTCATTCACATCGTTATCAACTTCCCTGTGACAAGCGATATCGATATAAATGGCCCGAAGCACTTCCGTTGCTGCTCCAAAATTTAATTAACATGTTAATACATTAATAAATCATATAAAAATCCAAAATAATTATAAATCAGAGGTTTTTTACCCCCAATGATGCATTTCCAGACTCAGGATGGTCTCAACGAGTCATTCCGGGCTTAAACGATTCGAAACGAGGCGAAATGAAGCAAAAATGCATTCTGCCAGCATTGATATTGGTAACGGCATCATGCAATATCATTCAATGGTATCGGGTGATATCGTTAACGATATCGATTCTCCAGACCTGCACTAACCATGCAAAAACAGCAGAACATAGCAAAAACCATACTCTAAACTTCAAATGACCATAACTTTTGCTATACTTAATGGACTTTGATGATCTTTATCATTCCAGAAAGCTTAGGATGTTTAGAATATGTTAACATAAATAAAATTTTAAAAAAGATTTAATATCATATTGAAAATCGTGAAAAACAGAATGGTGTGTAGAAAATGATAATTGCCGAAAACAACACGAAACTTCAAAAAGGAAATAATGTAAATGTAAGCACAACTCTAGGAACTCAGAGGCTTACCCAGTAGCTGTGAATCCACTTTGTTTGGTCCATGAAAACACCCAGAAAGTCCTCCTTGTTTCTTTGGTTCGGTTTTGCCGGTTTTCGGTGGAAACGGAGAGTTAGAAGTCTCCATTGATGGGAAGGCTGAAACTTCCAGGATATTGTTTGAAAATGAGAAAGGGAAGAACAAGTGTTACTTCCTCCCTTGGATTTGGATCTTAGAAGTGTTCTAAGGATCCAAAGATTTGGTTTTTGTTTATATTTTTGTGGTAAAGAAAATATTGGGGAAGGTTTTCAATCTCACCTTGCACCTTGCACAAAAATGGCAGCCTATTCCTGCCTCTTCTCCCTGCCTCCTTTCAGCAGAATTTTCCCCCCTTATGGGCTCCCTTCAATCCAAAAGTCTAGGTGGTTCACCCACCAAATTTGTCATCTTCCCATCATTATTTTCCACCCATTAAATGTCAACATGGGTTGGCAGCATGTTGACAGGGTGTTTTGGTAGAAAAATTCCGAATTACGGGTGAGGGATGGGTATTTTTCGTTGAATAATGCAAGATCTGCCTTTTTTGGCTGCCTGCATAATCAATGTCATTACCGAAAGGTTCGATATCGTTAATAATATCATGTAATATCGTTAACGATATCAACCATATCGTTAACGATATGGATTATCAAGCGGGCTTTTTCATATATTTGGGCTTTTAAATGGGAAATGAGGCCCAAAGAAACAAGGTAAATGATTTTCGGATGATTTCGGGACCCTGTTAAATGTGAAAAGCTAACAAGGGAAAAATTATAGCTTCATCATCGAACTCGCGAGTCGGGAGTAAAAATCCCGTGCTCACAGTAGGCTTGGTTCGATGTTTTGGTAGCGACGACTTCAGCTTCAACCCATTTTAAGAAGTGATCCACCGCCATGATGATGAACTTCTTCTGATACTGGGCCATGGGTAGGGGCCCTACAATATCCACTCCCCAGGTACCGTCATCCTGCTCGGAGGGGACCGAAGGTATTTTGCGTAGTTTTGACAGGGTTGGCATCTCTGGATAATCTCTCTAGCATCTTCCTCTATGCTCGGCCAGAAGTAACCCTGCAATTGTGCTTTCTTTAGTATTGCATCTTTCTTTTCATGACCTTCGCAGATCCCCTCATGCATTTCCTTGATAACATACTCTGCGTCTTTCTGTCCTAAGCACTTCCTCCAAGGGTGGCTAACAGATTTTCGAAATAGGTCATCCCCCTTGAGCGCGTATTGGGATGATTTACGAATGAACTTTTGTGCTTCGGCCTCGTCCGTGGGTAGCACCCCCTCCTTTAGATAGCGTAAGATGGGGGTGTACCACTCCAGCTCTTGAGGGCCGGCCTCGATCGCGAAGATTTCTGACTGGTTAATACTAGGGGCTGTAAGTTCTAGGATCACTCCTAGGATAAGCCTTTCCCTTGATGGATCCATCACAGCCTTAGCCAATCTATCATCCTCGGCATTTTCGGTTCTGGAAATGTGGCGAATTTCTAACTTGGATCCTTTCTCCTTGATTCTGGTCATCTGGTGCTTGACTAGCTTGGCGTATTTCCTCATTACCTCGTCTTTGATGGTGTATCCTCCCCATAACTAATTGACAACTAGTTTAGAATCGCTATAAATCTTTACTCGGTCTGGCTCCATTACCTCGATGATCCTCAAAGCCCCTACAAACGCTTCATACTCCGCGGCGTTATTTGTGATCTGAAATGTTAAGCGAATGGCCTGATTAATCACCACACCTCTGGGTCCTTTCATATGTATGCCGAGCTTCCATCTACATATACCGTCCAGGTGATCATTTGTAAGACCTCAGCCTCGGTCTCTGGTACCTCCTGTATGAAATCTGCCAATACTTACCCCTTCATAGCCTTTCTAGGCTTTAAGAGTATGTCGAATTGGGATAGCTTTAATGCTCATTCTGCTATTCTGCCCGAGGTCTCAGGTATCTGCAATGTCTTCTTCAGGCCTAAGTTGGTTCGGACCATAATGGGGTGGCTCTGGAAGTAGTGCCGTAACCTCTAGGACGCGGTGAAGACTATGTAGGCTACTTTCTCAAGGTTTAGATATCTTAGTTCAACCCCTTTTAACACTTTGCTCACGTAGTAGATGGGAAATTGCTTTTATCCCTCTTCCCTTATCAATACCGCTCTCACAGTCTCTGTCCCGCTGTTGATGTATAGGTATAATGTTTCGATCCCCACTGGTCTGCTAAGGAGAGGTGGGGAAGAGAGGAAGGCCTTGAGATCGTCAAATGCCTTCTCGCACTCCTCGCTCCAACTAAAGTTCTCTGCGCCCTTTAATGATCTATACAAGGGGAGGCATCTTTTGGCCGAACATGAGATGAAACGCCCTAGAGCATTAATCTTTCCGTTGAGCTTTTGTACTTCGTTTACACTCCTTGGTGACTTGAGGTCTAAGATCGCCTTTATCTTGTTAAGGTTTGCTTCAATACCGCGCTGGTATACAAGGAATCCTAAAAACTTGTTGCCAGTAATCCCGAAGGCACATTTCTTTGGATTAAGCTTCAAGTTGTGTTGGTTTAAGGTTCTCAGTACTAACTCCACGTCCTTCGGGTGTTTCGTGAGAGTCCGACTTTTAATGATCATATCATTTATATACAGCTCCACCATCTTTCCGATCATATCCTCAAATATTTTTGTAACCATCCGTTGGTGGGTCGGCCCGGAGTTCTGTGGGCTGAAGGGCATGACCTTGTAGCAGTAGGTACCTTCGTGAGTGATAAACGATGTCTTTTTGACATCAACTTTGGCCATGAGGATTTGATTATACCCTGCCTGGGTATCCAGGGTAGAGTAAGAGGCGAACCCTGCTGTGGAATCTACCAGCGAGTTAATGCTTGGTAACGGGAAGCAATCTTTGGGGGATGCTTGATTCAGGTCGGTAAAATCCACACACATGCGATAGTTCCTGCTCGGCTTTTTCACTAACACCACATTACCCATTCCGGATACTGCACCTCCCAGATATGACTGATCCTCAATCGGGACACCTCTTCAGTTATGGCTCGCTATTTCTCTAGGCTATGGTTCCTCCTCTTTTGTCTTACCAGGGCGAAGTCTGGGCTTATGTTTAATTGGTGCTCCATAAGCATCCGGTCGACCCCTATCACATCCTCTGGTTGTTACACAAAGGCGTGCATATTTTCCATTAAAACCCTGGCCAAATCATCCTTGGGTTCTCCCCTTAGTGTCTCTGCAACCCTAACTTCCTTGCCCAGTACCAAAATCAGGGTTTCCAGTGTGTCTGCATCCTCGACCTTATCCCTTTCTTCGTGCTTTGGCCCAGGGTCGGATCTCAAAGAGGCCATGTACGTCTCTCGCACCACTCGTTGACTGCTTTGGACTGAGGCCAGCCCCTTGTGGCATAGGATACACATGGTGAAGTACCACAAAGAGATCACAGCCTCGGAATCCGAAATGGTGGGTCTCCCTATGATCAAATTGTAGGCGAACGACATGTCGACCACCAAAAATTCTGTCTGACTTTTCCATCTGGGATATGAATCCCCCATCATCAGCATTACTATGATGGACCCTGCCACGGTCACCGACTGACCAGCTAACCTTATGACCAGCCCTTGATCCATCCTTAATTTATTAGGATTAATTTGAAGGGCGTTGAAAGTGGTCGAGGTCATCAGGTTGATCGAGCTCCCCGTGTCTACCAGGACCCTCTTAACCAAGTAATCGTCGATGTTGACATTGACTACAAGGGCATTTGAATGGGGGGAAGGCTTCTTTATGTGCGTAAAAGAGAAGCTGGTGCAGGGGTCTGTGCAAGCATGGCTCTGATCTTCACCCCTCCTTCGCTTTGCCGAAATGAAGCCTCCCGCAATCACATGTATGATCCCTTTAGGGATCGGTGGGGCATTTCTACCTCTCTCCCTCCTTTCGTAGCGGGACTTTTCTTTAGGTACCTTCTCCCTCGACCGCTCTCGTGGGCGATCGGGTTGTTTTTTATTTTGATTCTTCCTCGCTGGATCGCTAGCTAAAAGCCGATTTAACTCTCCAGCTGCGGCCTTCTTGTTTAACTTTATGGCCAAGTGCCTGCATTCTTCCGTATCGTGACCTCCCGACTTGTGGAAGTCACACTAAGTTCCTGGCTTCCAAGGTCATCGCATCTTCGGGGGGTACTCAATATTTTGACCATTTTGCTCGACCCAATAGAGCACCTCCTTCTTGCTCCTTCGCAGCGGTAAAAATTCTTTGTTTTCCTTTCTCTTGAACTCTCCCCTCTGAGGATGGCCGACCCCGTGTTGTCTCGTTGGGCTCACATTGCTTCTCCCACCATCCTGTCCTGCCCTTTGCTTCTGATGGTTTTCCCATACTATCCATTTTCGCGCCTCTTGCATCATCAAGGCTAAAGATCTTAGTCTTTTAATCAGTAGTTCCTTTGACAAGTCCAGGTATCGGCAATTATTGACTAAAGCATCAATAGCCACTTCCAAGCCACACCCCCTGATTTCTAACATCAGCTTGTTGAATCGTTCAAGGAAGGAGGATTGGCTTTCTCCCCAGGCCTGCCTGTAAAGTTGTAAATCTTTAATAATCTTCTGGGGTGGCATCGAGGTGATGAAATATAAAATGAAATCCTAGGCCATCTATTTGAAGGATGTGATGGACCCCAGCTTGAGACATTCGAACCAGTAATTGGCCGGACCACCCAGCATAGCCGGGAACAGTTTGCACTTCATGGAGTCCTATGCCACCGTAGAGATTAGGGATCGATGAAAGTTCTTTATGTGATTAGCTAGACCCCCTTCCCCATTATACATGTGTAGCTTCAGATACTTGAATTTTGAATCAAAGGGTGCCTGCTGGATTTCTCTAGAGAAAGGGGACTCTACATCTTCGATTTCTGGCAATACTAGGTCTACTCCCACCTTGGTCATATAGGTTTTCAGGTCTCTCATCATCTCTAGCTTCTGCTGCCTCATCGTGGCCTCCATTTCCTCCTTTCTGATCGCCTCCTAGGTGGTCCTCAAACATTCTCCCTGTGAATGGTCTAAATAGTCCACTCTCCTATCTGATTCCCCGGTACATTCTGGCCGTGGTCTTTTCGACCTGCTCTCCTGCTCGGATCGACCGCTCTCTAGGTCCCTCTTTAACGGGGGTCTTCTATTTCATGGGAGGTACTTCGGGGCCTCGGTTTGGGCAGCCCATTCTTCTGAAGAGTCCTGACTCTCCTAGTCACTGTATTGTACCGATCTTTTCCACTGATCTACGTTCCATTTTATAATTGGCTCTTTCCTTGGGAGGTGGGATCTAACGGGGCTATGGGATATTTCCCGTTTACTCTCTAATCTCTCTTCGCCAAACTTATCCTCGTCCTTACCGACTGCGAGAGTCAGGCCTTCTATATACCAGGAGCCTCTTGTAACCACGCGGGTTCCTATTCTACATAGCGGCTTCTAGGGCTTGAAGCCTTCTTTCGCTGGCGAGAGGTTATCCTGCACCATTGCCATTGTGTACATCTGTTGTTTAGTGTACTTGGCCAAAGCTTGTTCCTTCGAGGTGGCGTTGGGTAGGAGCCAAGCCTTCAAATCTCTTTCCATCTCCTTTGAGATTGGAATATGCATCATTACGTTTCCTCGTATGTCCCGAGGCAGGGTGCGTTCGCCTATTTCCATATAGGACCCCTTCGACTGTGATCTTCTCCTAGATTACTAATTAACTTCGCTTTTCGTTGAGATGAATAGGGATTCATAACTGATATCCTGCAAGGAAGGTGTCCACACTCACCGCACCAATGATGTCGAGTGACCCGAGATGTGACTAAGTTACTGATGAATGTTAACCTGCAACCATAAAAACCAATTAGATAGGCTCGGCTGGGGTAACCGGCAAAGCCTCTCCGACGCTCAAGTTAGTACAAGGGTGGGAGTTTGATTGGTAGAATGAGTTTTTAGAGTTAGTAGTACGTACCTGATGAGCTCCTGAAGAACTAGCATTTATAGCAGTTCCAATCACGTCATAACAGCTCGGATCATGCCAGAATGGTGCGCGGTAACCACCACCATGATGCGCCACTCTCATAGTGCTGTAACCGCCCACGTGCACTAAGTCTAGCATAACCGCGGGAGTTATCTCTGCTGCTCAAGCCTCTTGGGCTTGGTACGGGCTTCATAAGCTACAGGCCATTAGGTGGGTTGCTATCAAAATTTATTTTCCTACAAAACAAAATATATAATGAGAAACAAATTCAAGTACGCATTTGGTGGCCGCTGAAATTGAGAATGTCTATATTTAAAAAACCAAGAAGGTAACTCAAAGTGGTTATCAGTTTTGGAATTTTTAATGATATTTGTGTCGCACTCACTTTTTCGTTTATTCAATAAAATTATTCTAATGCTATTATATATGTCATGTATTAGGATTGTGTTATTCAATTTTTGGTGCATTTCAAATTTCATTTATTTATTTTTTGAATGAATTGCAGGTGACAGGATTCGATCAAATTTCATTTATGTGATGTGCACCTTATTCAAATTTCTTAACTATTCATCTAATGATACGAAAAACGTTAGTATCAAAATCATCATTTAGATTACAAATATATATGTAAATCATATCCATGTCAACCTCAATAATCCATTAAGTTATGGTAGCAAACAAGAATCTTAATTATAATCTAAAAATGCATATCAGCAATTACAAAGTATGGTTGTAAATGAATTTAGCCAAGCTTTATTCCGTGTTCAAGCTCTATTCATTAAATTTGTAAGGAGCTTGAGTTAAGTTTCTTGAGTTCGAGCTTGGTCAAATTAAATTCAAACCAAGCTCGAGCTGAGTCAAAACCAAACTCAAACCTAACACACATGCACATGGGCGCATACACGCATGCTCGTACGAGGGATATAAAAAACAAAACTTTACAAAGATGTCATACTCATAATTTATTATTTTTTTAACATATTCCCAAGTCTATTTGTGAGTATTTCCACGAGTCTCCCATGAAACATGTTTACGAGCTTTCGAGCCGAGTATTTTTTATTCAAACATGGTTTGTTTACGATAACGATCTTAAAATTACGCTCACGAACAACTCAGCTATTACCGAGGCAAACATTGAGCAACTTAATTGGTTTGTTTACAGCCGTAACTGAAAATTCAAGTTGAGTTAGAGGTGGTGCAGATACTAATTAGGCCTTGCTGTGTAAGTTATTCTTCTTCTGTTTTTTCATCATTTAATAATTATTTTTAATTGGCTTAATCTATTTATAACTTGAATTTGTTCAAAATGGGTATCCTCAACTTTATAATGCATCCGAGATTCCCCTGAACTTGTTTAAAATGTATCAGTTTGCTCCCTCATTGTCACATGTTAATTTCTGGTTGGTTTGACTTTTCAAATATATTATTTTTCTATGTTTTCTCTCCAGCCAAAACTTGAAATGTGACATTAAAGGGGGAAATTGGAGCATACGAAGGATATTTGACACATTTGAAATTTAGAATGACAAAAGCCCATATTAAACAAGTTCAGGAACAATGAATACATTACACCTTTTTTTAATTTAGATCTATGTTAAAACAATTACATATAAAAAAATGTCAAAGTTATAGAAGATTTTATATGAAAAGTTGGCAACTGGTTTCGGTTAAATGAATGATGTCTGCTTTATTACGTTCGTTTAATTTTATGAGGTGTGTAGAAAATCATCCTATTTTCTTTTATTTCACATATTTTCTGCCATTATCGGATATTTCTCATACATAACTAGAAGGGCATGTCAAATAAATGTTTATATGAAGCTACAATACATTAATTATTACAACTCATTAATCTCAGTGTTAGGAATAAACCATTATTTTTATTCAATTAAACCAAAAAATTAAAAACACAACAACTGAATTATAAAACTTGTACATTATATTTATTCAATTGCTTATAAATTGCAAGAAGTTGCCAGTTGGACAAGTTATATTAGTTAAATTAATACATTCACTTAAAGTAAGCAAAGATAATAAAAAATTCAAATATTAACTCTCTCAAAATTTCTTTCAATAAAAAAATTTAAAAAATTGCAAAAAAAAACCCTCTTTATGACGTTCTGATGGTTAAAAGGTTGATGTTCAATTAATTCAGATGCATGGCACAAACAAGATAATATATTCTTGCATGTAAAAAATTTATAAAATTGCTTTTTTGTGTCTTTTAAATTTGGACGATGTAAAAATGATCACTTAACGCCACCTTTATGTGCTTCAAAATTGTAAAATCTAGAGCAGCAAAATAAGTTCGAACCATTAGTGCAAGGCATTCACCTCTAAATATGTACTTTATATTGGAAATATGTACTTTATCTTGATCAATAATCTTTTAGCTTGACGATTGACGTGACGCTAAATTAGCATATAATATATTAAAAAAAATAGAATTAGCATATAATATGATAAAAATAATACTTAATTAACAATGTCAACATGCCTTGATGGGAAATGTTGTCTCTATCCAATTAATTAAAATCTAAGATAATTTATCAAAATTTCAATACAACTATGAATTCAATATCGGTGATATGCGTTTTATTCTGGATTGGAAATAAAGATGATTTGAATAATATATAAATAATGTAGATTGGATCTTAATATAAATTAATTATTTTTATATTAGGTGGATTTAACAATACTTGTTTATGAGGAAGTACTTATTGGTATGGAGCCGTATCAAACTAGGCTCAACCCATTAAACAGATACAGCCCAAAAGATCCAAGGTCCATACCAAAAACTCTGTAAAATGTGACCACCACCCCATCCAAGACAGGTTTGACATCTATACTATATATTACTCTCTCATCACTTGTTATTTGGCATTTACAAAAATACTGACAAAGGCATCGGAGAGGCTAAAACTAACCCCGATGTCTCCTCTTTAGTGTGCAGATCGCAGGTTTCCAATCTTCGAGGAACTACGCCGCACCAATTGGCGTTGTCTGTGGGAATCGAACTAATCCCATCCACTAATTTTGAGATGTGATGCTTAATTCTATCAAGTTCAACAACATGTTAATGACACGTTTGATGGAGGAAAATGATGTTATGCAAGGTCTTGAAGAGAATGAAATACGTATGTGAGACAGCCATATTAACTCATTCTAGCCTCACTGTCGTAATTCCGAACTTGGAAAAGCTAAATCATCTGAACAATATTCTGATGTTATTGGCGAATCCAACGAGTTGAATAGCTATGACGATCCAAATTTTCGATTGCATGAAGGTTTAAAGGCATCTAGACAATGCATAATTGGTGAAGGGAAACATGGGGAAGCTTTGCAGCGAAGTGTCACAGAAATCTAATTCTTGTAATGCATTCAATCCTTTAAAAGAAAAGAAAACAATAAATTATTGCTTAAATTTACATGATTTTGGAAAGGAATTGATAAATTGGAAGGTGGAAATAGTTGTTCGGTTGAAGGGAGAGTTGTAGGGTCGGAAAGGATTCTAACGAATTGAAAGATTAAAATATGCTTCCCTGTTTGCTGTATAGAAGAAGTTTCTCAATTGGGAGAGTCAGAGCAAGCCAAAGTGTCAGATTCACTTTCCTTGTTCACGTAATAAAAAGAGGATTCACTTCCACCACTTACATTATTTATCCTGGATGGAAAGGCTTTCAACAAGCAAAAAAAAAAAAAAAAAAGAAGGTTCTCCAATCTTTACTTGTAGGATCAGAAGATAGGATGAGAGATGTTAAACCCAAAAGATAGACGCGAATTAATACCCAACGATCATGCATCCGACCAATGCCTATTTGCCACTTTCCTACTACCCAATGACCATGCACCTGATCAATGTGTAGCCGATACCTCTTACTACCCAATGACCATTAGCCCAACCATGTGTATCCAAACGCCGGGGGCTCCCTACAAGTCCAACGTGTCAGACTCCCCACCACATATTTCCAACGCATGGAACTCCTTACCATTCTAATGCGACAGAATCCCAACTGTCCTCATCCAATGTGCCAAAACTCCGACCCCGCGTGTCCAAAGCATCGGAATTCCAACCATGCGAGCCCAACGCGTTGGACTCCCCAACATGCGTGTCCAACACATCGGACTTCCAAAGATACTTGATTTTGGGAGTCAACACATGAGCATTCTATGACACCTTACCATGCCAACTAAACTTGTTAACCTTTGGATGTCATTGCAGCTCGGGCCCGATAGGGATTCCTTACTCACCCAACGATCTAACATAGAGTAATAAACTCAACTCGTGGCACATGTCAGACAACTAGCCCACCCTACTCAACGATACAACACTAGATGATAACCCCGATCGCAGCCCATATCGGATAGGGATCCCCTACTCACCCAACGATCCAACATTGGGTAACGATCCAGCATTGGAAAATAAATTTAACTCACAGCCCACGTATGATGAAAATGTACCTTAGACAGAAAAGATCCCCTTAAAGGAGCCTACCATCGAGCGAATATAAACCCCTAGCAATGAAAGCCTGTGCAAATTTGAAGCACGAAAAACCCCTAGCTTTTGTGAGACATGAAATTCAAATTACTTAGCCTAAAGGCCAAATCACCCCATGAAAAAACATATAAACAACTCAGGGCCCACTAGCGGAGGCACCCCTGCACATTGGAGGCATCCCTCCACGAAAATAATGAATACGCTTATGGTGAACTAGTGGGGCCTGCCAAGTGACCCATGGGAGGCATCATTTGGCTCATTGGAGGCATGTTAACGATCCATCGGAAGCCTTCTCTCGGCCATTGGGGGATCGCCAAATGACCCATTGGAGGCATACCTCATCGACTTAGTGGAGGCCCATTGGAGGCACTCTTCTGGGTCAAGGGAGGCTTGTTAAGTAGCCCATTGGAGGCATCCCTCTTCTCAGCTCAATGGAGGCATCCCTCCTCGTGACTTATTGGAGGCTCAACAAACAGAGCGTTGGAGGCACAACAAACGACCCATTAACTAACTTTCGTAACCCGTTTGAGAAACTTCGAAGGCATTCAACTTGTCCAATCCAAAAGCGACCAAACTTACTCAAATCAATGCGATGAATGTCCTAAACTGTTCAGATCACCCCAATGGGGTCTTAGCCCGCTCGAGTCACTTCGAAGGAATCCAACCCTTAACTCGTATTGTTCACTCCAAAGTTTGATGATGTATTAACATGTCCGACTCGAGGTGGATGTGACCCATTTGAAACCTCGATGTGGATCTGAACCTTCTAAAATAGTTGAGGAAACTCAAGCATATCAAAATCACATTGACGGAGTCCAAACCTCCAAGTCCAAATTCTACACAATACAGGTTACGAATCTTTTGGCTATTAACTTGTCAATTTTTATAATTCGTTCATACCATTGCATACATGACAAATATTTTTGTACATACAATATACACATCTACCACTATCAAGGAGGTCAAACAAGTTGGGAGGTGCCTAACCCATTTAGCACATTGATAATGGTAGAGTGCCAAAGAAGATGAAGATCAATTGGGCATAACACCCATCCAATACGAGTTTAATACTAATTGGGAATAGCACCCATTCAACGAAAAATTTAGCATCCAAGGGAATCCAATGAAAAGTGAAGGATCGGGCATAGCACCCTTGTCCAAAAGAAAGGATTGGGTTAGTCCAACTCAAGATCGTTTGTAATAAGCATCCCCTAATGGAAGCACCCGAACGAGGCATTGCATTGGTTATTTACATATTCTTTAACAGAAAGCTCTATGAGTCATGACATTGAATATTCGCCAATTCACTCTACAAAGGTATTCAACTATTGGTCAAACACATCAGACAAATGACCTCAACCAAATTGGTCATTGCTATTTGCTTACTTCATGACGAGTCCATCCAATGAGACATATCACTCGCTATTGGACAATAATCCAAACAAATTAAACTACCGGACAACATATACAATCCAACAACACCCTTAAGTACAAGGTCTCACTCATGTGTTACAGAGGCTTCCTCTAGACAACATGTCCTTGACTTCTCACATACTCCACACTTAAGGGGTGTAGCATCCTTTGTGGGAATAACATCCTTTCCAAGGTATCTATCCATCGAGCATAACTTTCCAAGCAATCGACTACGTCATATGGTATTTCAAAACCATTGTATGGCTAAAGCATTCACAAGCCCTTACATGCATAAGGCATTTTCGAGCCCTTGACTAGCCAAGGCATCCCCAAGCTCTTTTCCCAAGAGACTCGACTAGTCAGTCTAATAATACATGGTCCAACATATTCGACCATCACTCAAGCAACTTTGACAAATGGTCCAATGCACATCAACCATCATTCTAATAACAATTGTTCCAACATACTCAACCATCAAAATAGATCCCACTAAACCATGACATCTTCAGACGTAAACCCGCAACGCCCAAGGTAATCCTTGCGCGGATAGTGCAACCGACCCCGCGCATGCAGCGTCCAAAGCAGCTACGTCTGACGCATACCCGTAACACACGAGGCAATTCTTGCGCGGATAGTGCGTATGACTAGGCACTAAAAGCCCTTGCCTCGATAAGGCTACATGAAGCCCTTATCTCACCAAGGCACCGAAAGCCCTTATCTCATTAAGGCATTAAAAGCGAAAACCCTTTCCTAAATCAAGGCACCGAAAGCCCCTATCTCACCAACTCACTAAATAGCCCATCGGTGGTACCTTCGCGGGGCCTCCTCACAACCCATCAAAGGCATTCCTCCTCTCAACCCATCAAAGGCATTCCTCCTCTGAAGCAACGAGCATGCTTATGGCGGACTAGCGGGTTCCGTCAAGTGACCCATGGGAGGAATACCAGCCCAAGTGGCCCATCAGAAGAATGCCAGCTCAATTGGCGGAATAACCTTCGACTCCTTCCGAGACTCCTCCAAAGTGTCCAATCGACCCCTCATACCCGCCCCATTGCGCTCCAAGTCTTACACCTACTTCCGCAACCTACACACTTCCTCGTAATCGCCTTGAAACTTCGAGATAGTTTTCTTTGAGGCCTTTCCCAGCCGAAAAACACTCAACAATCCCCTCCCGAGGGAATCATATGCATCATCCTCAATTCCATCAATGAACACTGACTCATCTCCTCTGCCAATTGGCGGAACACTGCTTTACCATCCCGATGCTCATTTGTACAGCGCGACGTAAACGCTCCCTCCATCTGCAACACTCGTAGCCGATCAGGAAAACACAAGTAACATCTCCAACTAACGAACGCAAAAGAAAAATACATACCATGCCCCTCTCACTTTCAGTAAAAGTGAGAGGATCCAAGTTCCCTTGGAAAATAGAGCTTTCACCAGCACCCTTGTACTCTTTCTCAGGCAACACTGACCCACGATGATTGCCAACACCGCCAATACCCTCCGTAGGAACCGCAGGGAAATTCCTCAAATCCTCCGAAGTCGGAGGAGCTCCAAAAGAAGACACTTCTGATCCCACACATGAATAGTCGATCCACATCCGCGTCCGATCCAATTGAACCACCTTCGCTCACCACGTCATCCATACCTGCACACAAGTGAAAAGTCTATCACAAGCAACACAATAAGAACACCCTGCCATCCAATCTATCTTACTCGAATATTTAGCTACAGTCACAGACATGGCCTCTAAATCGGCCATCTCCTTCGAGGATACAGCCACACCCTTAGCCCAATCAACCAATTCAGCAGATTTAAAACCATCAAAGTGGCATAACCTCCAACGAGAATTCACATAGCTACCGCAGGATAAAAACTCTTCAACGACCTCGGAAGTATTAATAGGAAACTCAAAACCATCCCTCGAGCGCATCGCTTCTAGCACGTTACCCTCATATGCGATCAAGTCCCTCAAAGGAGCCCACGTACTGAAATCCGACGCATCCTCGTTCTAACGAGTAGGAAAAGGAAAGTCCACCGGAGATGATAACACCATAAAATCGGATTTCCACACATCGGACAACCTCCTACTCGAATGGACTGTCATGACAACTCCCGTCGAATGGAAGCTATAATGCTCCATCCGTTAATGCTTGGACACGAAGTATAACCTCCCAAATATCGCTCCCGTCAACCGAAAACCTCTCTTACGACACACCTAATAACCACCCACCAACTATTTCCAACCGTTCAGATGGATTTGAGAAGGGCTAATATGAAACTCCTTCAATACCTCGATAAAAAATGGAAATAAAGGGAAACGTAGCCCGCTTTCCAATTGCGAATCATACACTACCAACTTCTTAGTCCCAAGAAAATGATTCGCCCTTACGTCAACGGAGCAAATACCCAACTTATATGGCCTACCCACCCGATAAGCCAAAGACACACCGAGAAAATCCCCGGTCACCAAACATGAGTGGGTCGCGTCAACGAAGGTGTCTTCCAGCCCTTTCGGCCGTTGCGGCCTACCGGAACTCGCCCGTCGTAGCATATCTGATGACCTCAGCCGACTGTGTAAATCCAAACTTAAAGAACCGATCCTCCCCATAGAGGACCTTAAACCCTCAACAAAAACAAACACAAGGTGAAATAAAAACAAAGCAGCCCCCCGGGAGTCACTCGGCACCAACACGCCACCCGATGACTCTCCCGATTTGACAACTGTCGAGACTCCAACCCGTCCCCTCAAGCCATAAAGGCCCCGCGACGCTCTCAAACTCGAAGCCCCCCCCCCCCCCCCCACATCGCGCCAGCTCTCCGGCAACACTCCCTCATAGCCACCCTATCCCTCTAAACCCCTCACCATAACTCATCAACAAACAAAGAGAGAGATAAGTTCATAAAAGGGAAAATAAAGGGAGCAAAGCATACCTGGGTCACAAGTCCAATCTCCAAGGAGGCCTCCACCATTTTAATAAAGGAGTATCCTATCCTATATTTATTATTTCCTCCCTTACTCAGTACACCTCTACCTAGAACTGGTAAAATTTCAACACCTGCTCCTGCAACAAAAACTCGTCAATCGAAATTTTTCATCATTTCCAACAATCAAAACGTACTATTTATCCTGCAGCATTAATTACAAACACTGTAGCCACCAAAATATATACATTAAAAATATAACTACACCGACCCGGAGGGACATGTGGTATGGGGCCTTATCAAACTAGGCACAACCCATTAAACAGATACGACACAAAAGACCCTAAGCCCATACCAAAAACTCTATAAAAGGTGACCGCTATACTATATATTACTCTCTCATCACTTGTTATTTGACATCTACAAAAATACTGACAAAGGCATCGGATGAGCTAAATTAACCCCCCGATGTCTCCTCTTTAGTGTATTAAAAATGAGATTTTATTAAAATTTCCCTTCATCTTTTATGCCTGTTACGTGTATATATAAATCAACTCATTCAATCCATCACTACATACTTATAAATTCCTTAAAAAAATTTATCTCATAGTTCAGAATTACATACTTAATTTATTTTCCCTACAAAATTTAAAAAAAATGAGAAACAGAGAAATATTCAAGTTGAAACGGCAAAAACATCAACTATAAACTGAAATCATATGAATCCTTGTCAGATTAGTGCGCCAATTGAGCAACTATATGAAAGTTGGAAATCTAACAACATCAAATGTCGACATTATAAGGTAATAAGGTAGCTATGATTGCTTCCGTTTTCATGTCTGCACCAATGTCTAAGGCAGCCTTTTCAAGGACATGAATTACTTAACTCAATATGACAACATTATCCACTGCCACAATGGTCTGTAACGTACCATTAAGGACTGTACAATACATCAATGGGGTCACACCAAACATGCATTTCATAGGGGCTAACTGTAGCCTGTGACCAAACCAAAACCCTATTTTCAATCCCAACCAAACCGTGTTTCATTAGCTAGATTTATTTTGTTTCACCCAAAACCAAAAGTTATCTTTTATCGTATTATTCACCCATAAATTTTATTGATGTATATTTATTTTTAAATAAAATCATATTCCGTACCCATTGTGTGAGTTAAATATGAAGGAATTAACTAATCAAATTCTTAACTTATGTTCAAGTTGGAAATACTTTTATCTTAAAATAACTATAAAGTATAATTTGAAATGATAAAGGTTAAAAAAGCAAATAAATGATACGATAACAATTAAAACAATTTTGCCCAATAGATTATAAATTTTTATTATCTAAGCATTTCTAATTATCAAAACCCACTTGAATCTGATAACCAAAACCCGATAAATCAAGAATCGAAACAAACCAAATCATTACTAATAAATTATTACAGCATAAGTTATAACTGATGGTCATAAGAAATGTTACGAGTCTATTTTCCGCATCAGAACATGATATAACAAGCTGTAAAAAAAATTAAAATATTTACAAAAGACAAAAAAAAAATATGAAGGCACTATCTTAAGGACATAATGTCACTTCAAAACACAAGTTACTATATAAAAGCAAGTTGTGCCTTTTCTATGCAGAATTTAATTCAGGGGAAGTTTTTCAAGTCCAAAAATGGGTTGCCAAGAAGAAAACTTGATAGAAAATGTGATTGAAATCTACGAAAAGCTTGCCAAATTTGAAGACCTTAGCCCCTCCAAGCATGTCAACTCCCTTTTCACCCAACTAGTTCAAATATGTACGCCAAATTGTGAAGTAGACATTACCAAATTGAGTGAAAGAGTAAGAGAAATCAGAACCAAACTGATCAAACTCTGTGGGGTAGCTGAGGGGCTCCTAGAAAGCCATTATTCTACAATCATAGCATCTGATCAAAACCCACTTCACAGCATCATGCTATTCCCTTACTACTCTAACTACCTCAAACTTAGCCACTTAGAGTTTTCCCTTCTCAGGGAATTTTGCAGTCAGGTCCCTAAACGAGTTGCTTTTGTGGGTTCTGGCCCTCTTCCTTTGACCTCAATTATCTTAGCCATTAATCACTTCCAAACTACCAGTTTTCACAACTATGACATTGACCAATCAGCGAATTCCCAGGCCCTACAGCTGGTTACGGCAGATCCTGACTTGTCGAAACGAATGTTTTTCCACACTGCGAATATCTTGGATGTGAAATGCAGCTTGAAAGACTATGAAGTTGTGTTTCTGGCGGCTCTAGTTGGGATGGACAAGTTTGAGAAAGTTAAGGTAATTAAGCACTTGTCTGAACATATGGCTCCAGGTGCTGTTCTGTTGCTGAGAAGTGCGCATGGTGCTCGTGCGTTTTTGTATCCGGTTCTTGATTCTTGTGATCTTGAAGGGTTTAAAATTCTTACAGTGTTTCATCCAACTGATGAAGTCATAAACTCGGTTATAGTAGCACGAAAAGTTGCGAGGCCGGACTGTTCAGCCTTCGGCAAGTGTTCAGTTTTTGGTTGTTGAGAACCATATTCAGTTATCCATTTTAATTAATAAAACTATTGATTATCCCTTTTCTTATATTTGAGATTTCACTTCTGTTTATTGGAGATTTTTGGAATGTTCATATCATTAACTCATTGATCACAATAACCCTATGTCTTGATTCTTAGCTCTAAGGCATAATATCACAGTCAATAGACATTATCATATAGGGAAATAAGGATACTTACCAACTTGTGTTTTCCATGCTCCTAAATTATTAATTACAACCATTGAAATTATTACAATATATTACAAATAATGTCACTTTTGGTAAAATTCCCCAACTGGCTCAGTTGTTTTTAACTTTCGCTTTCACTCCCTACATCTCAAAACCGAATTGTTTCGATCTAGATAAAGATAACTGCATTTATGAACCATCCATGAAAACTGCACCATGTTCAGTGGCTTTCAAGAACTTCTTCAGCAAAAGAACCATAATAGCAATGGTGAGGCCAACAGCAGCCCACGTGAACAAACGATCATCAGCTGGTTTTTGTACCAAATTGGCTCGGTTATGAACCACTTGATCTCCTGATGCAGTTGTTCCGGGGTTCGCATTGACAGGAGCCTCGGGAACTTCGTCGATAACCCCATCACCTACTGCAGGATTCACATCATCGACAGCTGGAGTTGGAACGGCTCCTTCTTGTGAACTTGACTGGTCAGGTTCTTCAGAATCCTTAGTTGAGCTTTGTTGGGGAACAGGTGGCGCCTTGCTCAGCATATACTCGTGGATCTGTGCCATTTATATTTTTGTCAAACACAGATTCAAGCGGTGGGACAAATATAATGAAAAATATAGGGGTTTAAGGAAACCTCGTCCATGAGTTTTTGTCGGTCAGGAGTACCGGATCTGGGAGCTGCTTCCCGAGATTTGACGGCTAGAACACGCCTCTCTTCCTTCTTGTAGTCGAGTGAACCCAGCGCACCATTTGGACTTGTTGGCATGAAAGCGATAAGCGCCACCAGGGCAGTACGTACTGCCAACAAGGATAAGCAGATGTAGACGACGTTAGTAATGTGCATAAAGATGGAATGGAACTCACATGGCCATTTTCGAGCACAACTGTTTCTATACTTGTACATTCCAAACTTGATTCAATTGATAAAAAATAAATATATGATTTGCATTTTGTATGCTTCATGATACATACTCAGTTTCCTTTTTGTAAACCGAACCAATACGCTATATCAAATTACAGAGGAAGCAGAATAATGACATGGATGTATACATGTTTAATGAGCTACAGCCTGGGTCTAACACGTTAGCAATGCTTATACAGAAAAACATACCACTCCATGATGGCTGCCAGTGCTCAGGATGGTGATTAGATATGCTTAAGCATATTTTTGTCTGGGTCTCAAAACGCCCATTGGGCTGCGAAAAGAACAAAAAAGCACGTTAGCACACTGGCCATTTGGAGAATAAAAAGTAATCTTAAGTCTTCATCATAGAAGTCAATCTCACTGTCAACAACATAAAGGAAGGAGGCTTAAAGGGATATTCTGAAGGCAACTGAATCCGTCCATGAAAAATTCCACCCTCGAATTCAGTATCAGAGGGGCCCCTTATGGCAAACTGCCATTCAAATATATTTTCCTGAAAACATGTATATATCACAAGAGTACATCAGTAAGAGTCATCACCAAAAGGACGCTGAGGTAGCAAGAAAGTATGGTAATGCAGAGAGATGATGTAAAGTAGTAAACCATCGGCGTATAAGAGACTAGCACGAAATTATGACTTAATTTCAACATAGAAAACTTTTGTAATTTTCATTTAACAAAACAAGGAAATATCAACAATTATGTTCAGTCAAAGGCTTCAACCACAGAAAAACAAATATTGCCTTATGACCTTGAATCCATTTACAAATCACAATAAACCTGTGCAGAAGCATAAGCTACATTTTGATAATTTGATTTATGTTAAAAGGACTAGAAATAGTTCTTCTAGAAAAAAAATAAGCCTTACGCGACAGGACTTAACTTCTGGAACCTTGCAAGTATAGATAAAATGAATCAAACAAACTATAAATCAACGCAGGAATATGACAAAAATCAAATCCAGAAAGAAGAGTTAAAGATAACTCAAAAATTCAATTTGACAATCTGGTTTCGATCTAACTGAACATGATGCTATACAATCATAACCCTACAAATCTGATTAATGATGCGTCACACTCAATCGTTTCAGCAATGAACCCAACACACAAAAGGAATTAACAAAAAAATCACACAAAACAAGGAATTGAGAAATGGAAAACAAACCTCTAGAGGCAGGCTCATGAAATCATCAGACGGATTAGATTGCATCTCTTTAACCTCCTGCAAAATCCTCTTGACCGCCGGATTCTTCAAATTATACTTATCCTCAGCCATAAGATCACCTGATCTGATCTCCGATAAGACCACACTGCTAAGCGTAATTACGGACAAGCACAACGACTGGTAGAGAGAGGAGAAGCGGATAAAGGAAGGCTTTGATTCTATAATTTAATCCATAGATGAGAAACGTTTTAGAGAGAAGGTGGAGACGAAGACGACTTTAGCTGGTCAATCAACACGTCAATTGACGCACAACTACCTACGTGGCAGTGTCTTATTGGATGATGTCCAGTAGCCTTTTGTTTTAAGTGGTTCCTGTCGGTTCGTTCATACGGATATTTAGGTCCGGTGGCTGGGCTTATATATGGGTATTGTGGGCTTAAATATGGGCTTGGATGTTCAGGTTTAAGAACGATCCGTTTCGTTTCTGAAATGACAAAACGACTTTATGAGCATATGCCCTCGATTTATTCCATAAATTCTGTTATTTACTTATTTCATACATGTACTAAGTCATTCATTACTTGACTTTTTAGGTCTTTTGTTATGAAAATGGATCTCGTAAAAAAAGACCTAACTTGTCAAGTAATAAGTTCTTGAAAATATAATGTAACGAATTTGATAAAATATTACTAAATGATTAACATGTATATCAGCATTGTTAGAATAATGAGTTGAAATTTTGGATCAGAATAGTCATCACATCCACCTACTTTCTTTCTAATCCTCCCGTTAAGTTTGCCACTTTCTTCCTTTATTAGCTGTAATGAATGTAAAGACAAAGTATACTCAGTGCTATAAAAGCACATTCATCTTA
>CATIWQ010514487.1:0-10797 GCA_949673415.1 Euphorbia schlechtendalii
GTGAAAAACAAGAACACAACCATATAATATAGTGGTCAATATTTAAGCAATTTTTTAAAGGGTTTTAGTATTTCTGTAGTGGAAAAACACTTTATGATCTCTTAATAATAATAATAATAATAATAATAATAATAATAATAACAATAATAATAATAATAATAATAATAATAATAATAATAATAATAATAATAATAATAATCATCATCACATATTCAATATGTATACTTTCATTATATATAAATAGTTGAGCATAGAAGTGAAGGAGTTGAAACTTTTTTTAATATTTTGATTGGTTTGATCTCTGAATATTTCTTCCCTTTTTTCTTGATCTTTTAGGTCTTGAGTTATATTTGTATATACATTCATTACTCTCTCAACCAAGTCATTTCTCTCTCCTGATTTTCTAATGTTAATATTTTTACCTCATATAAAAAATGCAAACTCTTTTAATTTTGTCTTTTATCTCATATAAAAAACTTAACCAATAAAAAAATATCGGCTTATCAACTGAGGTGCCACCTAGACAGTGCTTCTTCGGAGGGCCTTGCTCAAGGGATGTTGAATGGTGGCGGTTGAGTACTAAGGCAAGCGCCTCGGATTATGACAAGCACTGAAACTCTAAAGTTCATGCAACACATCAAAAGCTAAGTCTTACAAAAAACACTTCTAAGAGAGAAAATCACTAATATTCTGGTGAAGTTTTGTGAGCTAAACTGGACTGAACTTATTTTAGTGTATATTTATGACTATGCAGAGCTGAAACGAACTAAACTGAATTGATTTGAAGTTTTAGTCTAGACGTATTTACCCATATGCAAGTTCACATTTTAGAGACTGCTAAGGAGATGATTTAGGTGATTATACCAGATTTTGTAGTGTGAGCTATAACAAAGCAAATAAGCAAGAGAGAGATATAGAGAATGTTGATTTGTTGTAGAAACTAATGACTGCTTACACATGTTCCTGTCTCATTCAGCAAAAAACAAAGCAGAAGCAACACAGTTCCTATAGAAATCAAAATACATTGAGAATTCCAAAACATCAAGTAAAGATTGTTATTTAGATGCTCGGTTTGGAGTATTCTAAATTCCTAAGCCGAGACATATGTATGTACTGTGTAACAAATTTAATTGTGTTGTATGATATGCAGTACATATAATGTCAAGAAGTACATATGTATGATATGCAGTACATATGTATGATAAAAATAATGAACTAAATTGTTAGCTGTTGACAGATGGTCACCAGGCTTGAATGATGTCATTTCTGATGTCATTTCCCATACACAAGTAGGAATTAAATTAACATTTAGTGAGTCAACAAACCCTAAAAATAACAGAATTGTACATGAGGCACGCTTAAGCGATACAACTAGGCGCGTGATCTTGGTAATTGTTATATACTTATATGTATAGAAATAAGAAGAGTATATCTTACTAGGAATTTTCAGGAATTAGTTTAAATAGATTAAAGGAATTTCTCTAACCATACCCTTAAAATAACCTAAACCTTGGCTCTCATTTGTAGATATCCGATCCCTGAGGAAATGTGTGATATATAACTGGACTTGACCTACCCTAATCCAACTCATTCAAAAGTATTGGCTTTTTGTTTTAGTTTTATATGGATTCACTTATTCATCTTTCTACAAAAGCAGGGTATAACCCTCATAATGAATGCTTAAAATCTGCTAAGAATTTTAACATATTTGCAAAATTTGCATTAATTTGTACTGTAGTGGTCCCAAGTGAATATTTGGGATTCTTGGTGAATAAATCCATTTAGCTGTGACTTTATTTAAACCTGAATCCTGTATGTCAAATGTTCCTTTAGCACGCAATTGATTTCTTGTACAGTGAATTTAGATTTCCGTTTAATAAAATCAGATGATATGCAAAACTACAACGTGTGATTTCATGCAAGCAAAATCTTTCACCAAATGAGCAGGACATGTTAAAACTTTCGAGGATGGAATATAATTTTGCATTACACAAGCTTAATGACAGAAAAGGTTCTGATAAGTTACCAATATTTCTCGAGGCCATAATTGTTGCCTTTATGATAGAACTCAAGAGTAAGTTCTTCAAAATCCTTGTACAATTCTTCTGTGAATTTGCTCTCCAAGCCATAACTGAAAAACAAACCAATCATTTTGATTGACTTGATGATGACGTAAGTACCAGCGAACAAGCATATACTTCCTCCACTATTATTAAAACGAAAAGAAACACCTATACCGTAAAAGAGCACAAAATTCTATATGGCTGCTTCAACATGTGATCAAAGAGAAAAAGAAGCTTAAACTATATTTAGTATTATTACCTATAGAACCTGAAAAGGCACTCCATTCCATAATAATAATTCACGGATGCATCTTCCAACGCTAATTTACGGAACTCATTATACATGGAAGGAATGAACAGATCTCTAAGGAAGTATGACCAAAACCTGTACAGGGTGTTCATCTCCTGCATAAAAATTAATGAAGGTCAAAACATATTCCAAGTCACGAAATTAAGGAGCACCAGAAACCAGCATTGGCATTATGCAATTGATTAGTTCCAACCAGTCTTACGTCACACTCAGAATGGTCTTTTTTAGTTGCTTGTAAACTTGAAAGTAACAGAGGAAACAAAATTTCCACACTAAGATGGTCTCCATTGTACTGTAAAGAATAGGCAGCAGCATCCTTTGAAAAAGAAAAATTGGAAAATATAAACAGACAAACCTCACTGCAACCAACTCCCCTTTTCTTTCGGTCATTTAGACACCGCTTATGGAATTTTGCATACCTAAAGAAACAACAAATAATGAGCAAGCTTCAAAAAATTGTAGACTCCTAATTCCATCAAAATTCACACAATTTTTAGCTTACTTCTGCTGTTTAAAGCCATTTTCTTCCAAAAGTTGGTGGCTTGGATGCTGAAAATGAGGGAACGACTTTGGCATGGAACCAATGGGTGGACTACTGCCTAAGAGAGTGCCATGTGGCGAGCCACTCAATTTGGAGGATCTGGGACTGCAAAAGTGAGACATATTACCTTGACAAACAAAAACTATGAAAAGAAGTAACAAATATATACACAATAGCAGTAAAATCAGTCATTGCTTCAATGTTTTTTTCAAACATAATAACACTGCTACAAACATAAGACTTTAGCACCAAAAAAAGGAAAATCCAAACAGTCAACTCTTTACTGACCCATGATTTTCAGGAGGTGTAGAGCTAAAGAAAAATCCAACTGAACTACTTGGTGGGCTTTCTGAAGTGATCCCAAAAGAATTACGACCCGCACCATGATTCCTGAAGTTATTAGAGAAAAATCGCTGTTTGTAGGATGAAAGCTGCTTGGGAAAACCTTTATTTTGCTTCTTCAATTCATGACCACCACTTCCTGAGGAATCCTCGGGAGCCTTTGGATTTGATACTCCTGGAGTACCATTCATAAATCTCGAGTTACTATCTCTCCTTTCAAAGCTAGAACTATGTTTTCTGTGACTAGAGCGCTTAGTTCTGAGCTCCTGTCAATGGTGGCATGTTTTAAAGGATCATTAGATGTAATGATCAAAGAAGTCCACATAGGAACAAACATTAAACTATTTGAGCTAAGAAATCTCCAAAAAAAGAGCAAATATTAACTTCAACCTGTTCATAGAAATAAAGTCCATCATTAATTGCACAAGCAAGGGCCGTAGAAATTGATTTGGATTCTTTGCCAACAGTTTTGGATCCTTCACCAGCTTTGTTATTCTGCAAAGCAGCCCAGAAATTAAAAGACCACCAAATCCAAAACTAACTAGATTAAGAAATTCACAATCATATCCTTGTATTATAATTGCATTTTATGTAAGAGAAGATAAAGAGAGAAGCACTAGAAAGAAGACATGATATGCATATAAATTGATATATTTCTGAATCAGATATCTAGCCATTGCTATCCCGCAAATATAGTGACAGAACAAAAAAAACTATAACATAAATGTCCTGCATCAGCAAGCATAATGAGGATCTACATGGTATATTTGCTAATTTTCCCAATGACACCAATGTTAACAGGGGGTGTTAGAGGAAAAAACTGGGTGAAGATAAACTAAAAAAATAATAAGTTTACCAAATCAATGTTTTAGGTTCATATTTTTTTTATTTTTAAATTGATGCAAACTGAACGCGATAAGAATATGAGAATATATTTACTTGAGTATTGAACTAATCATCAATTATAAATACCCACATAAAGTTATATTATGCATAGTGTATAAATCAAATTTTAACCATTACTCTTAATCTTTTAGGAACTTTTTGATGATTAAAGATCTCGAGATGTGCTTGCTGGTTCTAATAGACTGAACTTTAAATACTGCACATTCACAAGGTGACCAACAATCCAAACTCCTAACAAACTCTCCCCCATGGTCCAGACATAGATCTCTTAATTGATTGGTCTGAGACATTTTACAGATATTCCGCATGGCGAGTTGGCATACTTCTCATGTGAAATGTAAATGATGAAAATTAGCTTCCAATTCAAAGCCTCAAAGGCCTGTTTGTTAGAAGGCCCAATCAAGAGCTTTTAAGGTAAGCTCGTTAAGAGGGCTTGAGGGGCACAAATTTGAAGGCGTGTATCAGATATTTAGGTATATGTTTAGATACATGTCTAGTAATTTGTTGAACGCCCAAAAGCATCTATGGTAAAACGAAGTCAAAAGCAATAAAAATAAGCCAAAGCGGGGATCAGTGAAGCATATATAATGAACAAAAGATGGATATCCAACACTACACTAATGAGAACGAGAGCTATGGCAGAAGCCATGCCTTTCTGATGTCCTATTGACAAGGTCATAAGAGAGGGAGACATTGAGTTCCCACCTGAATTTTACCAGCTGACAAGATTAACCTTAAAGCTGCAATAGTTGCCACTGTAAGTTGTACAACATCCTATACAATTGTTGTGATATGGGAATACTTTTCCATCATGAAGTCAAATACAGACAGTTCATCTTTGAAGGAAGCACATGCACACATATGGTAGCTATGCATTAGAAAATATGACAAGTGAGGTTGTGGTCCAACCTTCTAAACCTCTATTAAAATTATATAATGCAACTATCAAATGAGAGCAAGCACACTATTATTTCTCAACTTTTACAATATCAGCCTCCAAAACGGAACTTTTCTCTTCGACTTCTAAGGGTAAAGTACTCATGTCCCCTCAAAACTAATGTCTTTCAAGAACATAGCATGAAGGGTCCTCTAAGAGGTAAGAAAAACATTAATAATATGGCAACATTAAGGGTCCCTTTTTAGATATCATAGTTGTTAAAGGCGAGCCTGAAGTAGGGCGCCACCCTTGGAGCCTCGGCATATCACGGGAGGGGTGTCCAACAGGCGCGCCTTTGAGCTCCTCAGAGTGCCTAGGCGCACCTCACGGACACTTCTATCCTAGGTTTAATTTTGCATAATTATGTTTCCTACATCCATTTTTAAGAATTTTAAATAATAATATAAGGCTAGATATTCCTAATTCAATTCTTATTAAGGCTAAATCAACTCAAGTATAAATATTCTTAATACAACATGTAAAATTTACTTTAATATATTTAATGGTTTTATATTCTTAATACAAAATGTAAAATTCCTAATACAACATGTATATATGTACCTCCAATAATTCTATTTAATGGTTTTCCATCTATTTTAAGAGTTTTAATAAAAGAAATAGAGTGTTGATATTCGTAATTCAATTCATTTTAAGGTTGGATTAATTCAAGATTATATATTCTTAATGTAATATGTCAATTTTACATGTATATGTACCTCTAACAATTCTCTTAGTTCTTTTTTGTTATGTTATTGCATCTAACTTCACTTTGTAAAAAAATATTTTTTGTAAATTTTTGTTGCGTGAGGTACCTCAAGCGCTCGCCTTGACTTCGTTCGCACCTTCAGGCAAGGCTAGCCCTCTTGCGCCTCTGTGTGCCTAGCGCCTCTAACAACAATGTTATATATTGCTAAAAAGGCAACAAATTTCTACTAGAAACAAATATTCCTTTAGCAGAACATTGAATTTGCTCATCCCTACTACAGTCACAGGTTTGACTACTAGATCAGCTAATAACTAAATAATATTTTACAAAGAAACTTGAAAAAAAGAATCGCTTTCCTTTTCGTCATCTCCATATATCATAACATACATTTATTAAGAAAATTCCAATATCATTAACTGGCTGCTTCACGACAATAACATCTATGCAGGCAGCTATACGACAAACAAAGCAGTTGTACCTGGGTGACAATCACCAGTCTCTGAACATCCTGATCCACCATTTCATCTTCATCATCTTCAATCCTAGGTGAATAGAAGACCATAGAAAACATCAACAATACTTTATTTCATAAGCCATAAGAAGTTGAGAACACAAATGTAGAGTAAAAAACAAAATACATTACAAGCGAGAGATCTCAAACTGAACTCACGATGTGCAAAATTTACACATTAATCTATTTCATTCACCATATAGGAAATAATAAGCAGAATGAAAGTCAGAAATCTGAAATTATTTGGTAATCAAGAGTAAACTTGTGCATTTATGCTTTACTTCATTAAATCATTCTTACAAACGTTCAATCAAAGGGTTTAAAAGGAATTAATAATGAAATATGCTCCCTATGACTGCAAGAGTTAAGTTGCTCCTCAAATTTAAAAGATGAGAAATATTGTCAAGGTAAAACGTTGAGGAGATTGACAATCATTAAAGGAATTATTTTCAGTAGACAGTCACTCAGTCTGACCATAAATCTGACATCCAAATTGTATGGCATGGCATAATTAGCTATTACCAATGCCTATACATGTGGAATGTTTATGCATACTAACACACTGCAGCAGAAAGTATGGTGATGGCAAGCACATCATTGCCAATTATCATCTGAAGTTAATCAACCAAAAAGAAGAATGTAAAATGAAGAATGGGGAGAGCCAAACAAATATAGAAGCATGCAATACCTTCTAACTGAAGAAACTTCATCACTTTTCCGCATCTTCTGCTCAAGCTCTAGCTCTTCGTCAAGCATAAATGTATTTGCAAAATCATCAGATAAATCACCACGATTTTGTTTGGCAGTATGTAATGAAGTTTCAATCCCTTCATTCTCCTGGTAGTTAGAAACCACAGGATCAGTTCCAGGAACATGACCTGGGAGTGGAGTACTGTAATCATTATTCGAGAGCTTATTATTCAAACCAGTAACCAACTTCCCACCCAAATCCCCATTTGTACCACTTGTCTCTTGATTTCCAACACTAATTAGAACATTTGCACATCCATCTTCCTTTTTATTGCTATTTACTATACATGAAACATCCCCATTTGACAATTTGTGCTCAATGCGACCTACATTATCTGATGAACAGTCACCATTTTCAACAGAGATACACCTCACATTGTCTCCATTAGAAGCCTCCACAGGTAGGAACTCAGAAGTCTCAGCTTCTGATGTTGCTGTTTGTTCTTCCATCATATCTGAAATCCACTTAGACCATTGATCACGTCTCCGAATCTTTCCATCCTATCAACACAATGTCAATCATACATCAGAATGTTCAATGAGTGGCGACTTAAGATGGGAAGCTTATATCCAAAAGATTTGAACAGTTTGCACACAGAATGACAATTTTAGTGAGAAAGATCATAATGATAACAAAAAAGCTTCATCATCTAAACAACTACACAAACATAACTGATGGTAAGCTTATGGGCTTGATTGGGACAAATGAACTCAAGAATTGGAATTCATTTGGAAATGAATTCCTTCCACTTGTAAAAATGAATTCCTACGATTAATTTAACCCATAAAAACAAATAGAATTGAAATTGATTTCAATGAATTTTAGTTTATCAAATGTGAATTTGCAAATACCACCTAATTTGGTGGGATTTGGTTATAACACGATGAATTCCATGGAAATCAAATTCCAAGAATTACAAATCCAATTTTTGCGCATTCCAAGCACAGAATTCATTTTTCCAAGCAAAGCCTATATATGTATAAGTGTGTGTGTGTGTGTGTGTAAAAGCTAAATTCATAATGAGATAGGAACAAGAAAACCATTGTAGAGTGTAGACCACCGGATGCAAATTTACAAATTTGTGTACTTCAGACCAACTCTAGCAGTCCTCTTGAAATCAGTTTTTCAACAGCCAACTATTTCTCAAATGATCCTCCCAATCCCAAATTAAAAATTAAATGAAAAACAAAGCAACATTAATGCCACCAGAAGCAACTTTCTGAGAAGTTAAATGTAATCAATACCAGTCTTCTGAGCTGACAGATAAAGTAAAAACAAAAAGAGCAAAAAACGAAACCAAACCTTGACTTCTACTACATTTGAACTCTGTAGTGCGTCAATGATAAATGGTATGTCTGTGGTCATTTTTCTAACCTGTCAGTGAAAAATTCGATCATAACAAGTTTCACTGAAGGTACAATAAAAAAAAGTTACGACTAGTTAAACATACCCGATTAAAATCAGCAATATTAGAAATAAGAACCCATCCTTGGTTATCCATTAGAGATCTCAGATAACGGTCCTTCTCCAGATTTTCATCACTGTCATTAAGAGTTATAAATAGTTAAAATGAATATGCAAACATAAATTTTTGCACCATATATCATGTACTTTAATAAGAAAATAGGTTTCAGTCAAAATAGGCAAGACATCATGGTAATAAGAGATGAAGCTCACCAACGGATTCATAAAGATTTATCAATACAATTAAGGCAGTACTTCTATACTTTCCAAAGCATGCATATGTTATCTTCTAATTAAGTTTACCTGAACAAATAGTTTACTTGTGTTACCTGAAATAATAGTCTATTTGTTTCACTATGCTATCCCTCAATGAAGAATTCTCTTGGGGAAGCACTGGAACACCTGGCCTTGCAGGATATGGCATAAGAAGTTGTGGGTGGGCTCCCCTAAAAGAGCCTGGAGGTGCCACAGGAGCATAGAATATAGGTGGACCTGCGAAATAAAAGGTTGAACACATTATCTCACACAGCATTCGATTTTCCCAGTGAGGAGTAAAATCCTTAATCCTCATCATAGAAACTTATTAAAAACATTTTGTAGATAGGGATATAAAAATTACCCGGAAAAGTTGGACCAACCATGAACCCTGGAGAAGGGGAAAAGAAAGGAGGCCGGACTAGTGGCCTCGGTCCCATTCCCTGCTGTAAAGCAATGTTATCTCTGGGATTAAATGTTCGATGATGCCATGCATTATTTAAATGGACGCCAGATTCTGGGACATTAGGTCTTCTATTTGGAAAATTGACAGCATATGAATTTGGATCCCCCCTTGGTTGAGGTCGAACAATAAAAGGTGGAGCGAGATGTTGCACA
Organism: Euphorbia schlechtendalii; assembly: GCA_949673415.1. NCBI lineage: Eukaryota > Viridiplantae > Streptophyta > Magnoliopsida > Malpighiales > Euphorbiaceae > Euphorbia > Euphorbia schlechtendalii. Next base: position 9,405 of record CATIWQ010514487.1, read on the forward strand.
GTAGCAGAATCAGATCCAGACTTTACTAAAGGAGTTTCAACATTTGGAAAAGGTGCAGGGGCAGGCTGGTAAGCATATCCAGGAATAGCAATGTGTTGCGGAGGTACCATAGCATTAAAAAGAGGTGGCATGGGTGGTTGCTGGTAAGGGAAGGGCATCTGGATAGGAGGTGCACCATTTGGGTTACGTTTTGAACCGAACTTTTGATGCTTTGATGATGAATATTTATGAGCAGAATTAAGGTTTCCAGAACCATGGGACTTCTGTTGCCCAACCAACTCCTGAACACCCCAATTAAAGCTCAAAAAGTAATATCCACATTAAACAAGGAAACAAACTACAGCATGAATTGAAGCAAAAAAAGCAAATTGCGAAGGAAAAGGAACTTTTAATAGTTGCAACCAACACAATAGCAAAAACCACTAGCTCAATAATTAAACAAAAAAAGCACATCTAATACACACACACACAAAAAAAAAAAAAAGAAAAGAAAAATGCACAACAATGCACACTCTGCATGCTAGCTGTGCTATACTCCCATAGTTATCAAAAGCGAGCGAAGCGCTCGCTTAAGCGCTGAAGCGAAGCGCACTGCCAGCGCTTTGCTACGAACTAAATCGCTATGCTGGATAAGCGAGCATAAAGCGCTCGCTTTATGTGAAGCACAAAGCGCTAGAGCAGCGCTTTATTTTGTAAAGCTAAATGGGCTGTTTTTTAATTAATAAAACCAAACTGGCCCACTTAATTTTTACCCTACCAGCTAGTATAAATATGAAACTTCTCTATTACGTTTCATATTGTTTCACACTTTGACCCAAATATGGATTTTAAGAGCCATTTTTCACAAGTGACGATTCGATAGTCTCCTTCATCTCACTGCCGCCGCCTCAACTAATTCAACAGTTTTAGAATTAAAAGATATAGAAACCGATGATGATGACTCATAGGGTGAAAGCACCAACGAAGATATATGATTTGTAGTTGTGGCCCTGCTGCCAAATCTGCTACGTTTTGGGGATTAATGATTATTAGTGTCTTTGGTTTTGAATTTCTTAAAACTTATTATCAATTTTGTTTGCCTTTATATTAAATGTTTGTTATGGATTGCTAGTGTGACTTGTGATGATTTTAATATTTATTAGACTTAAGTGTTTATTCTCTATTATTTATTATACCTATATATATTTTCTGAAACTTTAAACTAGTTTTTTTTTTTCCTTATGTTATATTTTTTTTGTTCTTCCATTCTTCTAGTCTTTTCCAAAAGATTACTATTATCTATCTTTCACATTTTCTATACCCGGTTTTAAACGTCTATTTTGCAAATATTATCAAGTGAGACGACATTATAGCAATGTATTAAAAATGCATCTCTCAGAACAGAATATATATA
>CATIWQ010514496.1:0-18031 GCA_949673415.1 Euphorbia schlechtendalii
AACGAATATTGAAGAACGAAAACTTTTATTGATAAGTGATTTGCAAGTACACTTATACAACAATCGCTCGAGAATATAGAGAAATCTAGTGATCGAAACAAGGATTTGAATCACTTAAACATTTTCTCGCTAACACTTATGAACGTAGCGAAACTGGATATTTTTTCTCTATCTATACACTATGCATTATCTTACACCCCTTTCTTCTTGCACAAAATTAGTGAGATTTGGAGCCCTATTTATAGAGTTCAAAGGGTTGCGTCTATCCAAACAAAGGGTTGTGTCCATTGGTGAAAGATTGCATCTCTTCATTATGATTGGTTGAGAAGCTTTGATTTAATCCACAATGGATAGGCACCTTTTCATGATTGGTTGACTTCTAATAAGTGTCTTATCGTTGGTAGTTGATAGCGGTTGATCATGCTTATTTGGCGGTTGGTAGTAAAGAAGATAAAACCAGAAAACCATCCAAGTCACGACCGCGATAGATATGTCACGACCCTGAATCTTTGAGTAGCAGCCTTCTATTTCTAAAGTGTACAAGTCACGACCGTGAATGATTATCACAACTGTGAATTAAGTTTTTCTTCAGAATTCTCCTTGCAACTTCACCGATCTTTGACAGCTTTGATCCTAAGCCAAATCTTTAAGGTCCACGCATCTTTTTGCACCTTTTTCACTCTTTTTTAATACAATTCCACTTTTGATCATTTTACTCCCAAGATTTACCTAGTATCTGCATTTGTATAAAAAATAACTACATACCATGTGAAATCTTTTATATGAAGTACAAAAATGACTTAATTCATAGTGTTTAATGTGTAAAATTAATATGATATTAAGTGTAATTATACACTTATCAAGGAGTTATTATAATCGCTCTCCTTTGCTCTTGGGAAGATAGGATCGTTACAGATTAGAGATGTTGGGGGATTAATAGAATCACACATCATAACCTTTCAATAGATTAGAGTAATTGTAGTTACTCTAATCACGTGGGGATTTGTAAAAATCACATGCCCTAGTCGTAGGTTGATTTCTATATATAGTTGATTGAACAAGTCATTTCATTGATTGATTGGGAATGGGTCAAAGCCTCTCACATTTGTAACAAAAAATTGAAGTTATTAATCTACTAATCAGGGTAAAACTTTCATAGTGAAGTAGCATTCCATGTACTCGGTAAAAATTTCCCTCTCATAGTAGAAAGCTTGTAGGTATTAAGACCGATTTTGCTAGCGATGTGCATCGATCCTTCCCACTTGATGCTTAATTTTCCTTTTCCTTTTCGCACTAGGAGTGTGTCTTGTCTCTAAGGACGAGATCATTAACCTTAAAAGACTTAGGATTCACTTTCTTATTTTGAAGATTGGTAAGACGTCTCTTATATTCGGCCATATGAACAAGTGTACACTCTTTTCACTCCTCTACATTATCCATGTTGCGACGTAAAAGGTTGTCATTGGAGATTCCCTTAACATGATGAGAAACCCTGGGGCTTGGGGAACCTGGCTCTTTAAGGATCACCTCTTTGGTCCCATAGGTGAGGGGGAAGGGCATCTCGCCGGTGGCGATGTGGGGGTGGTCTCATAAGCCCATAATACATTGTTCAATTCTTCAAGCCAAGATTACCCCTTCTTGTAAACTATGATCTTTAGTTCTTCTAATAAGGTACAGTTTGTTGTCTTTGTCATCCCATTTTTTATGGGTGAGAGATGATAGAAAAGCGAATCATGATCTTCAAGTTCTTATAATAGATTTTGAATGCTTTACACTTAAACTAAGTTTCTTTGTCAAAGATGATGGTGTGCATCATGCCATATCATGACAAGATATTTTTGGTGAAGAAGAAAATGATATATTTTGGCGTAATCTTGGCTAAGGGCTTAGCCTCCACCCATTTTGAGAAATAGTCTACTGCCACAAGTACCCACCTTTTCTATCTTACTACACAAGGGAGGGGACTGATGAGGTCCACCCACTATGTTGAGAATGGCCAAAGTGAATTAGATGACGATTAGTGGTATAGGTAGTGTATTATTGCTCTTCGCATAGGCCTAGCAAGAGTGGCGAGCCTGCACTAGCTTTTTAGCATCCAATTCCATGGTGCGCTAGTAAAATCTAATTAACTTTGCCTTTCGAACAACCGTATCTTTTTTCTCATGTGCGCCACACAGCCCCTTATGGATTTCGTGGAGGATATAACCTGTGTTTACTTTACATGTGCACCATACCTATTGGTGCACCACAAACTTGTTGAACAAGGATTTTCCTATGATTGCATTGGTAAACAATTTTTAGATGACCTTTTATGCATCAGCCTTGTATTTGGGCAACTTTTCTTCCTCCAAGTACACCCATATTTTTGTGTACCATTCATCTTCGCTTTCCACTACTAACACTTCGAGCTTTTGGGACATTAGTGTGGAGGTACCTAGTATTGGGAATGACAGAGTGATCGCTTCATTGCTAGAGGTGCTCTTTGCAAGTCGCTCCATCTCGGCATTGAACGTACGTGGGATGTGGATGATCGTGATTTTTATGCCTCCCCCCTTAATTTTCTTCAAGATGTGCTTTTATTAGCCTAAATACTACTTCATCAATGAGTCTTTGGACTTATACTCCCAATCAAATTTCTTAACCATTGGCAAATATCAATTCCCATTGGTCTATACACTAGGATGCTAATGCCAGCCCCCTTGCTGTTTGAGCTCTTGTTAATGTACATCTTCCACTTAACCTTGGTTTTTCCATGCTTTATATCAAGGGGAGCCTCTTAGAGGAAGTCGGCAAGCACTTTAGCCTTCATAGCAATCCTTGGCTCGAAAAGGAGGTTAAATTTTGATATTTTAGCTGACCATTCCACCAACTTTCCCAAGGTGTTTGGCCTCTATAACTTCTTCTTGAGAGAAGTTTTAGTGTGCACCACAATTGTATGGCTTTGGAATTAATGGCACCATCGTTGAGAAGAGATAACTACCACATATACTAGGTTTTCAATGCGACCGTATCGAGTCTTAGCATTTCTCATCACCTTATTATTGTAGTATATTGGAAATTACTCACTCCCTTCTTCTCCTATCAATAACAAGCCTATAGATTCATCTGCCACACTAAGATATAAATACAAGGGCTCATCTTGTATGGGCTCCCTCAATAACGGAGCTGAGGCTAAAAAATTCTTCAACTATTGCAAGGCCTCGCTGTAATTCTTCCCCTATACAAGCTTTTTATTATTGAGGGCTTTATAAAAGGGAAGGTATTGATGAACAAAACAAGAGACGAACCGCCCTAGCACATTAATCTTGCCATTTAATTTTTAGATATCCTTCAATGAGTCAGGTTCTTGATTTCTAGGATAGTTTTGATCTGGATTGGTTTTTATACCCCTTTCAAAGACCAAGAAGTCCAAAAATTTTCCAACGAAAATACCGAAGGTGAACTTCTCTGGGTTTATCTTCAATTACTATCCATTGAGTATGGCTAACACTTTCATTAAATCTTCCAGATGTTATCCTAGAGTGCTACTCTTGATCACCATGTCATCAACATAAATCTTTCCTATCATTCCTATGAAGATCTTGTTTATCATCCATTGATAGGTGGCCACGACATTCTTTAAATTAAAGGGCACCACATTATAGCAATATGTGCCTTCATGATGAATGAAGTCTTTTCCTAGTCCACCTTGGCAATCGGTATCTGATTATATCCTGATATAGCATCCATGGTAGAGAGGACCGCGTGGCTAGTGGTGGAATCAATGAGCCGATCAATGCTCAATAGGGAAAACTATAATTTTGGCATGCCTTGTTCAAGTCAATGAAGTCCATGCACATATGATTGAAGCTGTTCGACTTCTTCACTAGCATTACATTAGCCATCCACTTCGTATACTAAACTTCCCAATACTAAACTTCCCAAATGTGCCTCACTTCCAAGTGATGAGCCACTTCTTGCTCAATGGTTTTTTTGCCATTCTAGGTCATGGTTAGTCTTTTTTGCTTCACTACTTTGGTACTGGGTTTGACATTCAATGAATGTTTAGCCATTTTCGGGGGTTCATGCGCACTATATCCTCCAACTTATAAGCGAATGAGCCCCTATTGTCCCTCAACACTTGGATGACCTACTCTCGCACTAATTAGGTAAGGATTGCGAGACACGCACATCCTCCCCACTTCGGCTAGCTCAACCCTCTCTTGAAATTCTAGCTCATCATCTTCCCTATCTAGCATGGCCAAAGGCTCGACCCGTAATGATGCTAGGTAATTTTCATGGGCTAGCTTGTGACTTCCCCTAACCGTGGCTAGACCGTAATGTGTCGGGATCTGCATATAAGAGTACAACAAATTGATGACTCTGATAGATCCTATGATAAACTTCCTTCCCAATATTACATTATATGTAAGGAAATAATTGATCACAAAGAATTCAGCTCACGTTTTCCAAGACGAGCCTCCCGCGTCACTAATTATTACTCCAAAGTTGGCAGATCAACACTCTAGGGTAGTGTGACCGCTTAAGACTAATGAGGGGGCTTGGTGTTTGAATGAGATGGTTAGGATTTCCACTAAAGCCATTAAAAACCTTCTTCATTATCACATTAGCTGAACTACTTGTGTCTACCAATACCCTTTAGACTAGGAACTCGTTAATAACCATTTCGATAAACACGACATCGTTGTGGGGAAGCAACCTCTTCAGATTGGAGAAGCTATAGCAAGTTTCCGCACTTTAATTTGTGTTATCATAGTGGTAAGTGGGTTTCCTCCTACATTTGTTTGTCGCTGGTCCACCAACTATGACATGAGTAACACCGTGGTGCTCCTGGGGAGTGGTCTCTCTTGGCTGGGGCTTCGATTCCCTAGGTCTATCCTCCTTGCATTATTAGCTCGAACGGGTTCCCTACAGCCCTCATCCCTTCTCCCTCCTTGGGTGAAGTTTTTCAACTCTCTTTCTAACAATCTCTTGTTCAGCTTCCCAGCTAACTCTCAATAGCCCTCGATATCAGGCCCGACATGCTTGCGAATATCATAATACATGTCTGGCCTATAATTCCCCCTTAATCTTTGTGGGCATTCAAGGTTGTTCTTATTCTTCTCGATCGGGAATATGACTTCCTTCTTCTTTGTATTCATAAGAACGAACTACTTTGTGTCCCTTCTCTAGCTATCAAATATTGGGCCTTGATCTCCCCTTAGGTGATCCGGGAGATGAAAGATGTCATCCTTTACCTGGATAATTTGCTTTTGGATTTTCTTCTTAGTTTTCTAGCGTACCCACTTTCCCGCCTTTTGCATCAAGAGGGGTAAATTTATGGGTCGGCTCATTGTGAGGTCCTTAAACAAGTCCACACTTGAACAATTTTCAATCATCACATTTAACACAACGTCAATGTTAAAATCTAGGGATACTCAACAAGGCCTTCTAGTTACTTTCTACAAACACTTCCAATGACTCCTTGAGCTTTTAACGGACAACTATAAGTCCTACATCATCTTTTTTAGGGTCACAAATGTGATGAAATATAAAATGAAGCTCACTTGCAAACCAATGCTTGGTCGGTAAACCGGTGTTAGTACTTTAACGATCAAGTTAGTCTTCGAATAAATGGGAAAAGAGTACCGAGAGGGATTATTGGGAATTGTGTACCTGATATGTGAGAGGTTGGGGTTTATATAGAGTATTAGTGTACTCCTGAAGAAGCGGGGCCCACCCACCACTCTTGTCGGTATGTCGATGGCAATGGGAGTCCACACCCAATCAATGGCTTGTTTTACGAGTTCCATCTGACGAAGGCACAGGGGTTTGGCTCGACGGAAGCCCTGGAATAAAACTGATAACGTGGAATCTTACCCTCCTAGTGTTTGGCTCTCAATGATCTCTGAGATTCCTATGTAATGGTACCAATGCTTACGTCAGTCTTGACATGATTGAGGCACGTGACGTGCTAGGTGACATGGCCCTTTTTCCTTCAAGTAACTAAGTCTATTACTTGGGGGGCTCAGTCCGGCCGTTGGGTTCGGTGCTCCTCTTCTATAGTTTGATACTTGTTGTTATCACTCACTCAATTTAAAAGTTATGCATATGAACTCATTATAGTACATTTTCAAAGTCGCCATTACAAATATATAATGTTCCTTTGTTGTCTTCTTCTTCATTGAAACCTTTGTTTAACTAATATAATCCCACTATTAGATTAACCCATTCTGCTTGAAAAATGTGTTTCTTGGCTTCAGTTTTAATATTATGCATGTGGACTCATTATAACAAATCTAATAAAATCTAACAATATGACACTGCTCGCTGTTGTTTCTTCTGAAGAGATTTTTCATCGAAATTTAATTACAAAGGCGGAAACAGATTGAAAATCTCAAATCCACGAGGATCTTTTATCAAATACTATACAATGAAATATTAAAAACGTGATATTAAAGCATATAAAACTCACATAGAGTGTCTCTGAAAGAGTTGATGAATGTGAAGCTTTCAGAATGGAAACCCTCCAAAATCACATGCACGATTCAGAATTGGTGCTAGTCAAAATTGATGAAAGCTAAAAGGAAAACTCAAGAGCTTACTTGATTTGAAAAAGGGACGGCTCAATCTCAATATTACTCAAAAACAATTCCCGTGTATGTCTATATCAATTGATAAAATTAACACACCTTTTTATTATATATAAAAAGTCACGTTTTATTATTTAAAAAAAAAAAAACTAATTAAACCTCACCCTTTTTCAAAATAGTGTATATCATGTTCACTTCTAATTTTTACGATTAGGATTAGGTTAGGCTTATTTATAAATTGGTCCAAAATAATTTAATAATTAAATCCATAGATTTAATTCTTTAAATTATTTTAATTGTCGACTTTATAAATTTCCAATTCAAACCACATGTTAATTAAAATATTTATACTTTAATTTAATTCAATGAATAATATAAATAACTTTATATTATACCATTAATTCAAATTAAATATTTCTTGAGTTGTAAATATTATTTAATTAAATTGACTTCATATGTCAAATAATTAATAATCACTCTTTCATCATAACTTGTAACATAACATGTACAAGAAATTTCGAATCAGCGATTCAAAGCGCACGATCCTTTGGGTCTGTTCATATGATGGCAATGGGTTTCACCCATAGACTATAAGCGGATTCTAGCAAACCATTACAGCCCCCAATTGGGACATAATACAGTTGTCAATTGAAGATACTGAACCCAGTAATTATCTCGCAATAACCCTTGCCAGCTGATATCAATATAATGAACAATGGACATGGCCATGTCACCCATTATTACTTTCATAATATTTCTTAATCAAGAATAAAATGATTCTTTCAAATAAGCTACCTACTTATTTCGACATGTCAATAATCCATTTTATTCATCAAGTGACCGATGATATATTTCAACTTATTGAGTTGAATAGCAATCCTATCACTTCAACACTACTACAAATATGTTCATGAAATAGCCCGAGTATGTCCGTACTTGTAATCCAATATTTAAGGACCCGTTCTATGCATACCACAAGTTTCCCAATTCCAAATTAATAGCAAGTTGAAATCAAGTCCAAGGATATTCGAGACCTACCTAGCAAAATGCTCTTGACACATGACCATGTGACTTTTGCTACGTGGATCGGTCCAGCCCCATGTTCTCAACATGTGCCTATGTTCATAACTCGTTTCACAAGTAAGCTATCCAACATACAAGTCTTTTGTCTTAATCATTCCCATGATTAAACCAAATTTGGGACATTTATGATTTAGTAATCAATTGATACTCTAAACCAAATATAGCACAAAATATATAGTAGAAAAGATTAATACCTTTATTAATGTAACACAAAAAATAAATTCAATTACACCTTAATAACTCATGTATAGAATGATGGCACACCTAACATCTTCACCAAAATTTGTTTGACTGATATGATAAATTCTTATAAGATATATATTTGATTTACTCTTTTGATTGAAAATTGTGTTCGATTCCTTTACTTATAAAAGCTATGCATCCGGGATCAATTTATAAATTGAAATGAACATTTTAATGGCTCTTCTAACGAACATCTAATAGGTATTTAATAGTTCAATAATAATTTTTGAAAAAAATATTAAAATTGATGTTGTTTTCGAAGATGAAAAAGACAAACAAAAGCTCTAAAATGGTATATAAAAAAATGAATGATTTATCCATTTGGGAGATGAATGAAAAACAAGGCAAAAACCTAAAAAATGAACATGTCAATGTGTCAATATCTATAAAGATGGTAATCAGTAATATTTTTATCCTAACCTATATGAATGAAACAAATGTGACATGTAAAATATATGCTATATTGCCAACTTTCGTTGCTAGTTTTGTCACACTTTACCACCAAAGTGATTTCCATCATTGATTTTTTTTTGTAATTTAATGGCTGAAATTATAGCTTAGACACTACAGTTGGATTACAAGAGAATTAACGATGTAATGCACTAGTGTCTTAAAGTGCGTCAGCACTAGTGTGACAATATAATTTTTTTTAAAAATTAACAAAAAAACATACTAATAGATATTTAGACCTTTTTCATTTGTTTGTAAAATGTCCCTTTAAATGGGCATTAATTGCTTGAGTAAAATAACAAGTATTGCCCAATTTTATTCTTGACTTCCTGATAGAAAAAAAAAACTCCTTTTATTTCTAATATTTGAGATTATGAAACCTTATGGATTTGATGAGACCGACATTATTGTAATCTATCAGAACTTGCTTAATATAACTTAACCGTAATTAAATTCATTAAAATAAGGTAGGTAGAACATATTATACATTTAATAAATTAGATATATTGGAATTTCAGAAGAATTAATTATTAAGCTATAATAATTATCAAGAAAGATGACTTCTAGTCATTTTAATAACATAATTAATATTGCGTTACATTATACATCGTGCACAATATATATCATAAATCTTAGGTCATGCTTGTTTGCAAGAAAATATTGTGTAAGGGAAAATTTTGTGCAAGGGAAACTATTATGCAGTAAAATAAGATAATATCCTGTGTTTGGCTACATCACTGTAAAATATTTTCTGATGCTTGTTCACTTATCTGGAAAATATTTTCCAATCACAAATTTAAACATACAATATCATATAAAAATTTATCTATCTTTATATATTGTGAAATATCCGATGGTGATAGTAGTGATGGTAGTGGAGTAGAGAAAGTTGTGGTAGTTGCATTGGTAACGACATGGTGGTGGTTGAGGTGGTATGGAGGAAGTTGTGATAATTGAATAAACTAAGAGTGGATGTAGTAATAATGTGGTGATGTTAATAGGGTTGATGAAGTGGAGGAAGTGATGGTGGTGTGATGAAGGAAGTGGTGGTGGTGGCGGTGTGGAGGAGGAGGTGGTGGTGGAAGCGAAAGCGAGTGGATGAACTGATGGTGGTGTTATCGAGAGTAGGGTGGAGAAAGTATTGGTGGTGGTGGTAGCAAGAGCGGGGTGGAGGAGGTGGTGGTGGAGGCGTGGAGGAAGTGGTGGTAATAATGGTGGTATAGGGGTGGAAGAGGTGGTGATAATAGTTGTGGTGTTGGTGGGATGGAGGAGATGATGGTGGTGGTAGTGAGAGCGGGGTGGAGGAGGTGGTGGTGCTAGCGAGAGCGGGGTGGAAAAAGTGGTGGTAGTGGTGTTGGCAGTAGTGAGGTGGTTGTGGTAATAACGAGAGTAGGGTGAAGGAAGTGGCGATGGTGGTGATGGTAATGAGAGAGGGATTGAGGAGGAGGTGATGGAGGCGTGGAGGAAGTGGTGGTAATAATTATGGTGGTGGTAGCAAGAACAGGATGGAGGTGATGGTGGTATTGGTGGTAGCAAGATGGAGGTGGTGGTGGTGGAGTGGAGGTGGTGGTGTTGGTGGTGACGGTGGTAGCAAGAGTGGAGTGATGGTAGTGGTGAAAGTGATGGTTGTAATAATGGAGGATGTCAAGTGATGGAGTAGGGAAAATGTTTTCTCATCTTTTTTATAGGAAAACATTTTCCTTTATTTACACTACATTTTCATTTTGACTTGCATAATATTTTTTTTAATTTATTTTCCATGACAAACAAACACAGGAAAATCTGGAAAATATTTTCCGGCACAATATTTCCCTGTAAAAAAGGGGCCTTAGTTTTCATTTGTTTGCTGGAAATAATGTGCAAGTGAAAATGTTGTACGATGGAAAATATTATGAAAGAAAATAAAGTATTTTTCTATGTTTGGTTGTATCACTGTAAAATATTTTCTGTTGTTTACAATTCTGAAAAAATATTTTCCAATCATAAATAAAAATAAAATTATAGTAAGTATGAATTATATTTTTATATACACATAAATGTAGATGGAATTTGGTGGTAATGGTGGGGTGGAAGAAGTGGTGGTAATATTGATAGAGGAAGTGGAGGTGGTGAGGTGGAGATGTGGTGGTGGCGATGGTGATAGCGGGGTGAGGAGGAGGAGGTGGTGGTGGTGGTGGTGATGGTTGCGGTAGCGGAATGTAGATAGTGATGAATATATTGGAGTGAGTGGAAGAAATGGTGATGTCAATGATGGAGAATGTAAGATAAAAAAAGTAAGGGAAAATAAATGATTTCCTATCTTTTTATGGAAAAACATTTTCCTTGATTTACACTTCATTTTCATGTTGACTTGCACAATATTTTCTTTTGACTTATTTTCCACGTCAAACAAATGAAGGAAAATCCGGAGAATATTTTCCAAATGACTGTATATTTATTTTACTTTTTTTACTTTATTAGATAGATATTTCATGTACTAAACTTAAATGAGTCATGCAAGAAATAGACATACAGTGAATACATTAGACACCTAATAGGAAAAAAAATTGAATACGTCAAACACCAAATAAACAATTTCAATAATCCAGGCACAAAAAAGACATTTAGTTATAGAACAGACTAATCCTAAATCTTAGACACTTTGACTTATCATTTCAAATAGTTCATATCCACCCCTATTTGACCCAATACCTAAATTTACCCCTATATACTATTTGTTATACAGTTTTATAAAACACAAAATTTGATAAAAATCAATTCATTTTTGCACTAAATTTTATACATAGAATGAATTGAACAAAATCAAAATTTGAATTTTCAAACACCTTCTTGTTTTCATAATTATTATTTTTATGTAAATTAATAGTTTTGTTTTCAATATTATAGTGATTAGGGTTATGTGAAAGAACTTTAGTGAAAAGAACATGATATATAAAAAATAATATGCTCAATAAGATTAACAATAATTTACCATAATTTAATAATTGAATCATTGACTTTAATTAAATGACTAAAAAGTTGATAAACAAAATGCAAAGACCACGTAATTAAATATTTTAGAGCCAAACAATTGAAATATATATGGATTAATTAGTATAAAATGTAAAACTTAAAAACTAATAGAACAGTTAAACAATTACAACATTCATGAAAATTTTTCAAAATATACTAGTAACTCCCTCCATTTTACTAATTCAACCGTTTTCTTATCTCTCTAGAATAAAATAATAAGATACAATTAATTATAATACTTTCTAAAATAAAATAAATAATACGCATTACTTAGTTGCGTGTGCAAATAAAATTCATAATTTCTAACGATAAATTACTTTGTTACTTGTCAATTTTTAGTAAATACAGAAAATATAAAACATAATGCATGAAAAATTCCAAAAAATAAACCTACTTTGAGATCTTTTATCATTTTTCTTAATAATTTGCATCTAGAAAAGAAAATGCATATGAGTGTTTAAATTTTTTTTAGAAATAGGAGATTAATCGGATGAATTCGAAGTCGTGAAACACTTTTAGATTGAAACTTGAATGGTGTTTCCACCAAATATTTTAATCGGATAAAATCATATTTTTGACAAGTACTTAGAATGAGAGTTTGTTGTGAAAATATGAAAAATGAGCTGTATCTGTTTTTTGCCCAATATCAGGTTTTTATAGCAGAAAACCATGCGAAAATATATGTCTTTTCGGGGAAATTAACAGGCTTTTTGTCCAAACAACGTGACTTTTCGGAGTAATAATAGAAAAATTCTTGTTCGAGCTAACCTGGTAGCTAGACCCAAGCCAGGAGTTGCCACCCCTAGACCTCGCTATCGGGGGTTCTGCACTTGAACCCCAGTATGGTAATAGAACCTGAACAAGTGTGCACTCCGCACTCTCCCAACTTGTTCGATTAAATATTACAATTGCATTGGTCAACTAGTCGATCCAATTACACTAAAATACTAACTGTTTAGAGAATGTATTACTTACCATGCTAATTTATGTTAATAAAAGATATCAAATTAAATGGAAAATAGTTTATTTAAATATGAGATTATAGCACATATATTTTCTTGTTTTACTTAAAACATTTTCTAGAAACTCAAAATCACCAAAAGAAACTCAAGAACATAAACATATATTCATACAGAAAAGTAAATCACAGATAATATAAAGAACAACAAGTTTTTGTGTTGTTCCCCTTTATAATACTCAATACCATACTTAAAGGGTACCTCAGCTGGTGAAGAAGAGGAGCAAATTTTGTTTAAGTAGATTGTGGCTTTTATATGCTTATGTTGAAACATAAAATGCATCTCTTTGGACTAAGAAAGGGGTAAGAGCATACGAGCTTGCGCTTGAGATTTTAGCGAGTGTAAGGGCGAACATCCCAACAATCTCCACCTTTGGACCTTTGTACCTCATTATCAATATTCAAAGCCACTTAAACTCTTCCTTTATCACCATTGGGAAATCACCACTTAAACTTTGGAGGCACAATTTGACACACAAACTACACAACTTCTTGGTTTTTCAAAGCAACTTGAAACTTTTCAACAGGTATAACTTTAGTCAATAAATCAACTGGATTTATATAAGTAATTATTTTAATAGAAAAAAAAACTCCATAAGCAATTATATCATGCACAAAATGCAGCTTAATGTCAACATGCTTAGTTTTTTCATTATAAATTGTATTTTGCATAAGTGAATTGCAAATTGGGAATCATAATTAATATTTACTAAATTTTGATGAATTCAAAGTTCAGATGCTATGCCCTTAACCATAAGGCTTCTTTCACTACTTCAGTGAGAGAAATGTATTATTCCTCAGTGGTAGAAAGAGCAACAACATACTGAAGGTAAGATTTCTAGTTAATGAGATTATTTCCTAAAGTAAAACAATGTTCTTTTAGAAAAGTTATCCTAGCACTAGTAGTGGTCATACAGATACTATCCATTTTAGTTATAGCTGTAGCAATAGTGTCTTGACCCCTAACTCTTCTAAGAATACTATCAGACAAATTCATAAATCATAGTAGAGTAGGCAATATCCATAGCTTTCTCTTTCTTTAATTAAGAGAGAGTTTCATGAATTTTATCCTTGCCAACTAATACCTTATGACACTTTTTTGCTTTTAAATAGCTTCAAGTTTTTGTTTCCAAATGGAGTAATTAATTTTATCGTCAAACATATCCAAAGAAACTTTAGCAATTGACATGATTATAGTTAGGCAAATAATCAACTTAAAAAATCAAGAGAATCGAGAAAGAGATAAGGAGGCTTAATACTCTAGCTATATAATGAGTCCTAATTTCAGAAAAGAAAGGAGATGAGAAACTACCTATCGAACGACATTGATTAGAGTAAATTAAGAAAACACAACAGCTCAAAACATTCTTGATCAATTCACAATAAACAATTATAAGCAATCTCGAAAGACTTATCTTAAAACTATCTATTCTTAAAGATCTTAATCTTAAAGAAAGTAGGTAAGATAGGAAACAATACAGAGATATCAACAAGGGCTTCCTAATCAAGCAAAATCTAGTGAGATAGGATCCACATATGTATAGGGACCTTAAGCATGTTTCTATTCATAAAAGAAAAGAATCTCTTACTAGATAACCCTTAATTCTTAGGGCCTTCTTTTAATAGTGACAGAAATCAATGAAAAGAAGAAAATAAACAAAAAGAACTTGCAATGATCTTTATAACTCAAGATCTGAGTTCTTCTTTTAATAGTGAGATAAAAAATTCTATGTAAGAAATTAAAAGAGTTTACAGAAGTTGTTTACCGTTTGGGAGATATAGATTTCTTGAAGAATCCATGGTGTGAATCCTATTTTAGTTTCCCTAAAGAAAGTACCAAGACAATACAACATAAAAGAAGAATTAGTTTGTATCAAGAGAAATACAAAACTATAAGAGCTAGATTGGTTGTCTAAGCAATTTTAAAAGCAATTTGATGAACAGAAAATAAATAGCCACAAAATCAATATAAGCATACAATTATCGGATAAAGAGAAAACACAAATCAATTAGGAATATTATGACTAATCCCTAGATTGCTGGCATGCAGGAACAAAGATCAATCTAAATATGAAAAGATCGTGTTCAATTATAGATTTAGATTCAAACGCTCTGATGCCACATGTTATACTTAAAACGTTTTTTAGAAACTCAAAATGGTCAAAAAGAACTCAAGAACATAAACAAACATTCATATAGAAAAGTAATTCGTAGAAAATATAAAGAATAAAAGAGTTTTTAGGTTGTTCCCCTTTCTGGTTCTCAATACCATACTTGAAGGGTACCTCAACGGGTAAAGAAGAGGAGCATCTTTTATTGATAATGACATAAAAGTCCAAGAAAAGATGCTACACTATCCAAATGCAGGCCAAGGATTACAAAGCTCATGCGAGAAGAAAAGCACAATCCAAGTAAAACCTAGATTTTAAGCATACAAAACCACATAGAGAAAAGCTTACACCCTAAAACTTAAACAACTAGTGAACCCGAATCTCCACAAAAGCACACTTTAAATAGCTTTAAAAGGTAACCGCTTTACTACAACTTGCATCTCCAAAAGCATCAACATCATCAAATGATAACATGATGAATCAAATGGCAAAGAGGAAAAGGAAACTAGAGAAATAAAACACCGAGAGGAGAAAAGATGTTTCAAGTCTGATTTAATGGTTAGGGTTAAGTAAAGTGTGGCCTATATATGCTAAAGCTGATACATAAAACATAATGCTTTGGACTAAGAAAGGGGTAGGAGCAGATTGGCTTGTAGCTTTTAGCTGGTGTTAAGGGTCAACACCTCAACATGGACGAATACAGTATTATATTTAGTCATAAATTATTTAACCTACTATTTTTTATTGAATATTATATTTTTGTTAGTAAAACCATATATAAATCTCTAAAAAGTAAAGCTATCGTAGCTGTAAGGTTTTGCTCATGGATAATAAATTAAGTAGTTGAATAGTTGTTTGACTCAGGAGAGGAACTTGAAAAATAAACAAAACTATTCAGACTTTCAAGTCCATAAGAGATCGATGAGGAGAATGAAAAGAATTAGAAATAGATATTGTATTTTTTGAGGTTTATGTACCTTTATTTTGGCCTCAAGCATTCTCAAATAGATTAAGATCATGAATATAATAAATGAGAGGAGTAATCAGATTTTTAAGGAAGTGGTTATTTTGGTCATAATAATGTGAATAATCATGTTATTTAGTCATCTAGTTATTTTTTAATCTGTACAATTGCTATATACAATATACAATTGAAAAAACTTAGAGTAAGCGAAAAGAGAAAAAATAACACCTTTAAACGGGAGATGGTGGAGGGAAGGTCTGACCTTAGGGTTTGTTATCTTGTGGCCTATGTAAGTGTTTGTTAATCGTTGGCCGTCGTTTTGTCTGGTACTTTGCTTTGATTTTTTTTAATACTCTTGTTTCCTTTATTTGTTTTGCTGGTCTGTAATGGATTACCAAACTACAACAGAGGATGTGCATCGAAAGTACGCTTCTTCACAACTCGAAGAAGAGCAGGAGATCCAAGAGGCTGTGGTGCAAATTTCGGTAGTAATATCAATTCAACCGGAGTTCTATTATGTTGGACTCCTTTTTGCAGATAGAGATACCCCTGAACATAACTTCAACCATGCTATGTCCCAATTGTGGAAACCGCCAACTGGAGTCATGATTAAAAAGCTTGGCAATACTAATCGATTTTTATTTCGATTCTTTCATATCATTGACTACGAACGTATATGGAAGCGGTCTCCATGGAATTTCAATAACAAGCTTCTTGCTCTAACTCCTAGAAAGAGCCATGAAGATTAAGAGAAGATTGAGATAAAATCAGTTCCCATGTGGATACAAGTTTTTAGAGTGCCGATGGGTTTTGTATCTGTACAAGTCTGTGAGGCAGTGAGTCATTTTGCTGGTGAGTTTACTGAAGTTGATGAGAATAATTTAAATAAAATAAAGCCACTATAAGGTATGCAAGTGAAAGCTAAAGTTGATCAAACCGTATCCACTCTTTAATGGAAGTCATCAATTCCTGCAATTCCTGTGTTTACTTTGAATTCGGTCTCGGCTCGTACAGAACCTCCGTTAGGATGCTATTCTTTATGAATATCAAACAAATGAATGTTGAAGAACAAAAACATTTATTGATAAGTGCTTTGCAATTACACTCATACAACAATCGCTCGAATAAGTGGAGAAATCTAGTGATCAAAATAAGTATCGAATCACTTATACATTTTTCTCGCTATACCTTTGAACGTAGTGAAATCTATACAATTTCTACTCTCTATCTATTCATACACTATACACTATTTTTCCACATAACACCACCCACGAAATTGGTGTGATTTGAACCCTATTTATAGATTACGAAGGGTTGCGTCTATCCAAATGAAGAGTCATATCCCTTAGCGAAGAGTTGTATCACTTCATTGTGATTGGATGCAAAGTCACATTTTTATCCACAATGGATAGGCACCTATTCATGATTGGTTGACTTCCAAAAGGTGTCTTTTCATCTGGTAGTTGATGGCAGCTGATGGTGGTTGATCATTTTTATCCAGTTGTTGGTAGTTGAAAATAGTTGACCAATAATCATCACAAATTGCGACCGTGAATTACATATCACGATCGTGACTAATGGTTGACATCTTTCTATTGTGAAGGATAATAAGTTACGATCGCGAATGGGTGTCACGACCTTGAATTATGTTTTTCTTCAAAATTCTTCTTGTAACTTCACTGATCTTCGATAACTTCAATCCTAAGCCAAATCCTTATGTTCCACCCATCTTTTTGCACATTTTTCACTCTTTTTACATAGAATTCCACTTTTGATCATTTCACTTCTAAGATTCACCTAGTTTTTGCACTTGCATAAAAAACAACTACATACCACGTGAAATCATTTATATGAAGTATAAAATGAATCAAAATTGTATCGTTATATATAGAAATATCATGATGATAAGTGTAATTATACACTTATCACACCCCCACACTTAACTTTTGCTTTTTCCTCAAGGTAAACACAACAGGAATGTATAAAATAGTATTTAAGTTCGTACTGCATTTGGCGAAAGACTATTGTAGTGAGTACCACATTCCCACACTGCATAAAGTTCAAGCCAAAGTTTGAAATTTCCCACAAATTAGTAATGTGCAATTTATATAGTCTAGTTGCATACCTTTGCTCTTAATGGAGGGTCAACCGAATTGCATCTTCATATAAGTGTTATATGCTTACTCGAATATTTGCTTCTCTCAAGTATAGTATAAAGTATAAAGGACAAAGGGAGCACACTTTGAAAAGATTGATCTCAAGGCATTTTTAGGTAACCTAGGATGCTAAACACCCTTAGTGGTTGTATTTTATGCTCCATACCACTCTCCCATTTTTAATGGTTGCGTTTTATGCTCCATACCACTTTCTCTCATTTTTTCTTTTAAGTATATGTTTTTTAAATACAGATTCATACTTTGCGCCCATTTTTTGTGTTATGCTACTTTTTCTTTTTTCACTCATTGAATGGTTGCAGTTTCTGCTCCGTATCATTCCTCACCTTTTGCATAACTCATTGGTTATCCTCTCTTTCTTTTGATTTTTCTCTCTTAATACCCTCATCCTTTATTGATCACTT